>PVIC010037914.1:0-10838 GCA_004025085.1 Thryonomys swinderianus | reverse complement strand
AATATGTGTTTATTGTTGGCTAGGCTCTGTAAAATTGAGAAATAAAGATAAGGGCTATATTTTTTATGTTATGAGAAATGTTCTACCATTCCAGATTACTTATAAAATGCATTTTTATTACTTAACACTTCTGATATCAGAATGTGTCTGATTACAAATGAATTAATTTTTCCAAGATACATGAATAATGATGCACTCTGTAACTGATGTTATATTAGATTTGATGGTGTTCTTCACACAACACTAAATGAACACAGACTTTGACCAATAGAATAGCCCCATCTGGAAATCAGTATGAATGTTAATCCTCAAATTTTAGGTGGTACAGTTGAGTCAGGGGAACCAGGAACCAGAAGCCTTCGTGTCTGGGTCCAGCGGGGAGAATCGGATGGTGAATTGAGGAGCCAGGAGACTCAGCCTGTGCAGGCAGTAAGAGCAGGCTGGAGAGAAATTCTCTATTGATTTATATTTCTGCATCTTTTCTGTCTTTCTGCATTGCTACCTACGGAATCCACTGACAGGAGAACAGCTCCTCAAGTATTAGACACATAATTAAAATTGTTCATCAGCTCCCAACTATGGTCTGTGAGTTCATCTCTGCAGCAAAAACCTCTTGAGATCATGGTCTTTATTAAAACATCTTATTGCTGAGTTCTAGAATCTGAGCTACAACTGCACTTTTGCTTTTTTTGGTAGTGTGGTTAGTGTTAAGTAAGAAAGTCTTGGACCTTGGCAATTAACTCACCAGGCCTTACTGTCCTAACCTACTGGGCACCTGCTGCTCCCCGTCTGGTCCAGTCCCTACACCTGGGCTACGACAGAGAGGTTTTCCCCCAAGGCATCTGGAGACTCATTCAGTGGCCCTACTTTTAGAGTCTAAGGCTACTTTCTGGAACTCCTCATAATCTGACTTTGCTTAGTTTCTGATATCTTGCATGACTGGTTGTAAAGTCCACACATGTCCTAAGATGTGGGGTTACTGTCAGTGGATTCCTTTCAGGGTTTTGATCCCACACAGACTTCAGGAAAATGTAAAATGTTTTGTTTTGTTCTTTAAAATCATAGGTAAAATGTTAATGAGTTCTAGAATGTATGATGGGCATTGCAAAATAGAAAATATTCAAAGGGAAATGTGGAGGAGTGAGTAAGGAGGGGTAAAGAAAATATATGATGATAATAAGGAAAGGGAAACAAAGCTTATGTAGTTAGGAGCTGGGGGTGGTGGGGCATGTAGGGAAATGGGGGAAAAATGAGAATTAAATTGTGTCATTACTGGTACAAATTCCCAATATTAAGTGTGATCATGATATGTATATACAATATACCAATAAAGATAAAAATTAATTAAAAAATCATAGGTTACTGGGCTGGAGATTTAGCTCAATGGTTCAGGCGCCTGCCTAGCAAGCACAAGGTCCCCGGTAACCACATACAATAATACTGGGCATGGTGACTCATGCCCACCAGCAATCAGCACAATGCCGGGCATGGTGCCCTGTAGTCCTAGCACTTGGGAGGCAGCGGCAGGAGGATTGCTGAGTTCAAGGCTTGCCTGGGCTACACAGTGAGCTTAAGTCTAACCTAACTACAAAGTGAGACCCTGTCTCCAAAACAAAACCAAACAACAGAAAAACCCCATAGGTTACTTGCTATGTGGTGTGAATGAGCCAGGAATAATTTTATAAATTGTAAGAACGATCCCCAGCTTTTAGATGCCAAGGGTGGTTATTGAAATCTGGAAACAAGGGCACATTCTAAGTCACTCACATAAATCTATGTTTAATTTCTTCCGATGGAGGTGATAGAACAAAGTAGACCTTCATTAATTTAGAGGCAGCATCTCCACGGAGGGGTCAGGGCAGTCGTGTTTCTAGTGATGCGCACAGTATGACTGTTACCATCACTGCTTTTGCCCTCGATAAGCATTTATTATGTTCTTGTCAACTCTTGCCTTGATGAGATGTCTCACAAAGAGGCCAAAAATTCTTGCCATTTTCTATTTTTCAGTGTTTCCAATATAAAACATATTTTAGTTTCCAGTATTTATTTCAATTTAGAATGTATCTTTTAGGGTTTCTAATAAAAGAGCAAGAATGTGAAGTACACTGAAGAGAATTATAGTATAGTGAGTTGGCACATTGTTGAACACACAGTGAAAAATTTATATAAATGTCAGAGGTTCCTATTTAAATGTTTTCTAAGGGTGGAGATGAATAGATAAAGAAAATGTGGTATTTATACATATTACAGTAGTATTTTACCGTAAAGAAGGATAAAATTGAGTCATTTGTAGGAAAATGGATGCACGTTGAGACCATAATGTTTTTATCTGCTTGTTTTTCCTGGTACTGGGTATTGAATTCAGGACCTTACGATCAAGAGGCAGGCATAGTGCCACTGAGCTAAATGCCCAGCCCAGAGACCATAATGTGAAGTGAAATACATTAGACACATAACTTAAATATAAGCTTAAATATATGACAATCCCAATATATAAGTAAAGTGTAAAATAAAAGACAGACACTAGGAAAAAATGAGAGAGAGAGAGAGAGAGAGAGAGAGAGAGAGAAAATGTTATAATCTAGCATGGATAATGGATCTAAAAGTGTACTTCATTTAGTATAATTGTCTTACATGTTATATTTTTTTGTCCTGCTACTCAGGCTATTAATCTGTATTTATGATAATTAACTTTACATAATAAACAAAAGAGTCTGATATTGGTGAAAAATTTAGAGAGAGAAGATGGAAGGGAAGGGGGAGATTGAGATGTATTATGCACAGGTATCCATTCCCCACGATGAAGTAATGGTTGACATACTTGCAATAAAAATAAAAAATTAAGAAAAAAAATTTTTTCCCATGGGTAGGAAGCAAAATTATTAATGTCCAAAAGGAAGATGGAGGACAATATCCTTAAAGTCGTGTGTTCAGTATAGGTGGGGAGGAGAAAACTGACAATGTTTCAGGTCAGGAATTGATCTTAATGGCAGTACTTTGATGCTGGAATTATTTCTCTGAAAACCAATCAGAATGTGTCCATTTGGCTCTGGGTGAGGCCATTTATATGTTTTGATTGAGACTTGGGCTCATGGGCATAAACACAGTCACTGGATGAGCTGATGTGTTTATTGCAAGCACCTGAGAGTCTGGCCCAAATTAGTCACCTCAAAAGGGAACTTTTTTTTTTTTTTTTTTTTTGAGACAGGGTCTCGCTTTGTAGTTGAGGCTGGCCCTCAGCTCACTATGTAGCCCAGGCAAGCTTCGAACTCAGCAGTCCTCCTGTCTCTGCCTCCCGAGTGCTGGGATTACAGGTGTGAGCCACCACGCCCAGCACTGTGGTATGTGGTATTGATGGTTGGTGGGCGTGAGTCTCCACGCCCAGTTTTGTATGTGGTTACCGGGATTGAACTCAGGATTTAGCGCTTGCGAGTCAGGTTCCGGAACCACTGAGCTAAATCTCCAGCCCACAAAAGGGAACTTTTGATTCTTATAACAGCAATCTAGGCAAAGCTCAGTATAGGGTTCAGTTGATGAAAGCAGGCTGGGATATTCCTTCATTCCTGTACTGCATTAGTTTGTTCTTAGGCGTAAACTTTCTGGAGTTTCAAAAATGGCTGCCTGTGGTTTCTGCTCCTCCCTTTTCCAGATTGATATCCTCTGGGAAAGAAAAAATTATTTCTTTGAGGCTGAAACAAAAGTCTTACAATGGGATTGGCTTGGTGCCGATTGGCCTGCCTAGATCTCTATGTGTTCTATGTGTCCTTCAACCAGTTATGGTGATTGTAAGAGTTTGAATGGGCTGATTGGCTCAGTCTCAGTTATACACTTCACTTTTGGAGCCTAGGAGTGAAGCCCAGGGAAGCCCAGCTCAGGGGCTGAGGAGAGCTGCCTGCAACGGCTTCCCTAGACAGAATCAGCTCCGTTGCCACACAGTCGTGGATACTGTGGGAACGATGGGAAGTGACAGGGAACGGAAGAGAGTGGAAACATGGATATCATTTGGTCGCTGTTGAACTCCAGGCAGAGAATGATGGTGGTTTGGACAAAGAGGATGGTGGTTGAGATGTAGAGGGGTGGACAGATTTGGTTTTATTTCGGAAAAGGAACTCTCAGGGTTTATTGCAGGTGTACATGTGGGGGTGGTGGTAAAGAATTTAAAACGAATCAGGTTTGTGAACTGAGCAGTGTGGGAGAGGATGATAGTATATTTTTTGTGGTGAAAATGGAAGGTTTTTGTTACTGTTTTATTATTATTATTTGTAAATAAGCTGTGCTCTGGCTTTGTAGTATTTTGAAAAGCCAGTTAGATAACTGAGTGGTAATTCAAATGAGTAGTTGGAAATAGGAGTCTGGAATTTAGGGCTGGGCAGATACACTCCTGGACATGTGAATATATAAAAAGAAGGAAATGATCGCAGCGCTACTTATATTTTAGGTGCTGGTTTGCTAAATTGGCTGACCCTGTCGCGGATGCAAACAGAAAATGGCTTTATCTATCTTCAATTGCCACATTCATGGTAGCTGCGTGAGGGCAACCCTGGCTGCCATCCCAGAAATACCTTGCAGCTTTTCCAAGCACTTCTGAAACAAAATTGAAGAAGACAGAGCTGAAACTCTATTCAATTTTAATTTTTTAGGTATTCAGAAGTCTGGTTCTACTGAACCACGACATTGACCTCCCATCCAATTCAGTTGTTTCTTTGCCCGGACTCAAGCCCAGCCTGAGGTGCTGCGGAATGCCACAGGAAAGGAGGCGGGCTCTGATCTTTTTCTCCTCCTGTCCAGACTCCTGTCCTGCTGGTGCTGGGGTCCCTGGAGTCAGGTGGCAAAGATGACGCGCTTAGCTGGTGCGCTCCGTGGTTCTGCCCGGCTATGGATACCTTCTCTCTCACAAGCGTTCACCTTTTCAAGTTCTTGGCGACCGTGTGCGGAGATTCCCAAAGCTTCCGGCTGCAGATGAGGATGGTGCCGTCTCTGGCTGGTGTCTTAGAGGCCCCGTCTGCTTCGAGCTTCCGCCTTGAGAGTCCGCTGGTGGTTCTGCTCCGGAGGATACACATTGGCAGAAGCCCTAGCTGAAGCTTTCGCCGTGGCTCTGGTGCACCTCCACCCTAATGACTGTTGCGCTCGTGAGAAGCCATAGGCATCTTCGTGTGTTTCGAGAACAGGCCGCCCCACCGCTGCCCTTTCTCTTCAACTTGCCATCGCAGGCCGAGCTCCGGGAGCCATGTCTGAGGTCCCGGGGGCCGTCTCACCACTGCACACCTCAGAAGGTGCCCTTCACCCTATTCTTCTGGAGTTGTGCAGTTATTGGGGGGCCCTAGTTCTGACCCACCTCTCATGCCCTTGTGCGGAGCAGTGCGAGGCAATGTGTCATTTTGGCAAGAACCCAGATGGGGATTCAGATGCCATTACCCTGTTCTGCCAACTCCCCGATCTCTCTGAGCAGGTTCTTGCTGCCTCTTTGCTCTCCACGATACCTCTGGTGCTGTGATTTTTTTTTTTTTGTCCTAAGAAGAGTCTTTCCGCCAATGAATTCTCTTATAAAGACGAGTTGGGGCGGGTGGTCCATCACCCAGTGTGATCTCCTCTTAGCAAGCTCTGCACAGGTAACTGCTCAGTCTTCAGTATTAGGACCTCCGTGTAAACGCTAAGCCTTCAGCACAAGACCCGTTAAACACTGAATTGTGACAGAGGAACCTGTAGGGACGTCTGATACATGAAGCAGAGAGACAGCGCTGTTTGGGGTACAGCGGGAACTAGGGACAGGGTGCTACAGTTGGAAAAGTACTGTGCTTGGGAAGAGCAACCTTGGTTGTCATGGCAAGGAGAATTTTCCACAATGGACAGTTCCACAGTGTTTGACTTGTTCATAATTTTATATTCAAAACAGCTTGTTCAGGTTGTGTGGGAATGCAAATACTTCCTGTGTGGTCCATTGGCACCCACTGGGCTACTCTGGCGGCTGAACTGTGCCAGGTGGATGCTTGTTTTCCTGCCACCTGATGCCGATGAAGATGCTTCTGGGGAACTCGCTGCTTCTGCACAGGTGTGCTGGGTAGCTGCTGCCTTGTGTGTGTGTGTGTGTGTGAAAGAAAAAATCTGCCTCTGGTTATGAAAATAGTTCCTGTGCTACATGCAGAAACAATTTTTTAAAAATCTCTGGTACCGGGCCGGAGGGTTAGCTCAGTGGTTCCGGCGCCTGCCTTGCAAGCGCAAGGACCTGAGTTCGATTCCCGGTTACCACATATAATGCTGGGCGTGGTGGCTCACGCCTGTAATCACAGCACTCGGGAGGCAGAGACAGGAGGATTGCTGAGTTCGTGGAGGCTTACCTGGGCACCATAGTGAGCTCAGGGCCAGGCTGAACTACAAAGTGAGACCCTGTCTCCAAAAAGCAAAAAAAAAAACAAAAACAAAACAAAACAAAACAAAAATCTCTGATACCCATATTAGCATGGGGCTTTGTGCCATGTAGGAAAATCCACAAGGATTTTCTATGAAGTTTTTTTTTTTTTTTTTTCTGCAAAGCTTTTCATCTTTGCATGCAGTTGAATGCTTAGGAGGTCGGTCCCACTCCATATGTCACAGGTTCTGGGGCATTAGGCAGATTACCTGACTTTTCTAGGCCTCAGTTTCCACATCTGTTAAACTGGAGCACAAATGGAAGGTGATGGATGGTCCAGGCTTCAGGAGGCCTTTCACGTAAAACATGCCAAGCTTGTTGTAGAGCAAGTACCTCTTGTGTCATTCGTTTCCTGTTGCAGCTGAAATGAATTATTCCAGCTGGGTAGATTAAAACTACACAACTTTATCCTCATACAAACGTCCTCATACTTCTTAAGTGGTTCTTATGGGGCTGGTCAAGGTATCTACAGGGCGTGTTCCTTCCAGAGGCGCTGAGAGAATCTGCCTCAGTTTTCTGGCTTTTAAAGCCAACCCAGTCTATCTGGTTTCTGTCTTCATCACTCTGACCTTCCTTTTGGTCCTTCCCACCTCTGGCTCCGGCCCTCCCTGTTTCCCTTTGTAAGAACCTCTGTGATTACACTGGACCCACTCAATGCATAAAAATCTCCCAATCTCAAGATGTTAACTTAATCATATCTGTAAAGGGTCCTTGTTATGTAACGTATTCACTGATTCCAGGGATTAGGACAAGGTTATCTCTGGGTAGTATAATAATTCTGCTTATTGTTCCCAGTTTTTCATTTAGGAATGTCTTTAAATGTCTCCTTGTGCCCTGCCCTCTGCTTTGTACCAGGCATACAGCATGAAGAAGATGCAATGATTATGTGCAAAAGCCAAGTAAATGATGATGTCAGTTATAAGCTTAGTAGCTGAAACTTACTGTTTACTATATGCCAGGTATTATGGTAGGCACTAAAAGTAAATTATCTTGCTGAAATCTTATCACTGCACTAAGGGAAAGGTATTACTACCATCTTAAGGAAAGAACACTGAGGCTTAGACAAACTATGTTTTCTAAAGGTCATGTACCTAAAAGTATGTCTGAGTCTAAGCTTATATAATTCTGCCTCCTAAAGAATAGATGGATATGCGTTCTCTTCTGAGCGTGTGTAGAAGACTGGCCAGTTTAAGCAGAGGAGGGTCCATGCACAGAGCTCTGAGGGGAGTCAAAGCAACACTTCTCCCAGCCCCGCCAGGAAGGCTTCCAAGCCGCAAGGCCATGACCTTGACAGTTGAGCAAAGGCTGGCTTGTCTTCAAGTGAATCTAACAGAACTGTTCACTGCACCAAACTGGTTGCTTCCCAAGATCATTTATCACTGTGCCACTGGGGTCTGCTTCAGCCCAAGGGAGCGTGCTGAGAAAGGAAGAGGAGACTGGCTTTACTTTTCTTTCACTATGGATATGAAAAGCACCGGGTGACTTTCAAAGGAAAAAAAGAAAGGGTACTTTCAGGTAAGTCAGAAGGGCAAGGCGGCATTTGAACCCTCCAGGCCACATTCTTCATTTTGGCCAAGAGTCCTTTAGTAGAAGTGAACGTCTTCCACGGAGGACGAGGCGGAGGTGCGGGCTGGAATGCAGGCTGAGTGGAGCTGGGAGGAGCCTGGTGGTGACTGGCCACAGGCAGAGGAGGGGCACCGGTTCCCCTGGCATGTGAAATGCTGGTGAGTCCAGGAAGGGAGGGGCTGTTTTGGAAAGGCAGCATCCACAGTGTGTGATGGGCTGGTGGGGTGACGGAAGGGGTGCCAACACCCACCAGCCCCCAGCCTTCGTGGTGTCATGTGGGAGTGGGGAAGCTGCTTGCACGGTAGGGTTTGGATCTCTATCTTCTTAGTTTCTCTTGGGACAGCTTCTCTCTTTCAGCCCCTTTGGTGACGCCCCCTGATCTTCAGAGACATTGCATTTGAGACATGTTTGCAGATGGACTATTAGAAATATACTTCTTAAATTAGGGTTTACTGAGAGCTGGTAAGACTCAGCTCCCTTTTGGGGGAATGACGAGGAATAAAAAGAAAGACAGAGTTCAATTATTAAGATATAAAAGAGGGACTGGGAGGACACCAGCCTCTAGCAGATGGACTCAAATAAAATTTCACAGACTTGAATAAAACTCTGTGGTTGGCCCACTTTTATTAGCCAGTGAGAAGCACAGGGAGGGGTGGCATGAGTTTCATGGAATAGCGACTATGGGGAAAGGGTGGGTAAGGGTTATGTGGTATTGATTGCTGGTGGGCATGAGTCTCCATGCCCAGCATTGTATGTGGTTACCGGGGATCGAACTCAGGACCTTGTGCTTGCAAGGCAGGCGCTGGAACCACTGAGCTAACCCTCCGTCCCAGGTGGGTAAGGGTTAAATTAATGAGGAACCAGATTGCTCTACACCCAAATACCTGTATATTAACAACTGTCCTCAGCAGATGCTGTCCTGCCTCTAGAGTGCCAGATTATCAGCATTCTGCCCATATCTGGGGGCATCTGGTCTTCCACATACTTCCCTGTTTTCCAGGCAACATAGTCTGAGGCTGCAAGATCTGAGTTATATAGCTTAGTCCCCAACAGTGACAGACATAGCATCCATACTTCTTTAACTTTTGCAGCTAGCATAGCTAGGACCTTGTGCTTGTGAGGCAGGCACAGTGCCAGTGAGCTGCATCCCAGGCTGATAGCACAGGTTTTGAGAAATTATTGTTTTCAATAATGATGATTGATTAAATGAATAATATATATATAAAATTTACTTTTTGAATATTTTCAAGACTTTTCCTGTGTAGAATTCACAAATCAGAAAATTTAATGGCATAACACATCTTTTTTTCTTCTCCCTCCCTTCTCTCTTCATTTCTTTCTTTGATTCTTTCCATTGCCTCTAATTAATCTTTTTACTCTTCCTTATCTCCTTCCTTCCTTCCTTTCAAATACTATGAGGTAACACTGGAATTTGGGATACAAAGATTAATTACTGGTTTCTGACTGCCAGGGAGTTGTAGCTAGGTAAGATGATTCATTCATTAATTTTATTCAATAGATATCATTAAGCATCTATTACATAGCAGGCACTAATCTGGGTGCTGGAATATAGCAATGAACAAATCAGACCACATTCTTATTTTCTAGAATGGATGTTTATTTTCTAATGGGAAGAGATACACAGTGCACAAACAAATAAGGCCAGATCACAAATTCCGCTAATAGTAAAAGCAAAGCACTGTCAGAAAAAGAAAGCCAAGTAATATGCTAGAGACTGACTGGCCTGGATAGGGACCTTTTTGCCACAGGGTACTGAGGAGGGAAGGACTTGCTGAGGAAATAGCCCTGAGCACTGCAAGGATCTGAGCAAGGATGTTCCAGGTACAGAGAATAAGAAATGCCCATTCCCGGTGCATGGAACAACCTCGGCTGGACTGGAAGACCAGGGTGGCCGGAGGATGTTGAAGAGCAAATGGCCAGGGTTGAACTTAGAGAGGTGAGCAATGATCAGAATGTGGGAAGGAGCCTTTGTGTTCTTGGAGAGCAGTGGGAATTCGCCACAGGTTTCCAGCAAAGCAGTGGAGGTATCAGAGCCACAAGTTAGCTTGGCTAGCGTAGGGGGCCTCTGTGAGATGTGTCGAAGTCCTGAGGGTACCCGAGGGCACCTGAAGACACAACCCAGTCGTTTAGTCCGGGTGCACGATGGGACTTTGTTATATAACAATGAATCAGCGTGGACAACCAAGCATCTGCCACATGATTGGCAAGGTTGCACAGAATGTTTTGTCTTACTATGTCTTAGTAAACTAAGTAAAATTACTGTAAGTAGTTTGTTGGAAAGTAAAATTGGGTTCCTGCTTTTTAATGTCTGCTCCAAGAGTATTCTTTTCTTTGGGGTATCAGGTAAGAGTATTCTTACCTGATTGGGCCTCCCTTTACCCCACCAGCCCCCAACAGCTAGGTTGCTGTGGGCAGACAGGGTAATGGTTAGATGGCAGTGGGTGAGGTGTGGGTGAAGAGAAGTGGTAGAAATCAGGATATATTTGAAAATTTAAATTTAAAATTGACAGATGAAATAAATACAAGATACCCAGTGAAGTTGGAATTTCAGAAAAAGTGTTTGGGTATTTCCCATGAAATCTTTGGGACATACCTGTACTTAAAAGAATGCTGTTTATCTGAAATTCAGAGTTACCCAGGCATTCCGTATGTTTGCTTGCTAAATCTGGTAACCCACTTTGGACTGGTGAATTTTGCATCCCATGAATTTCAGCCTCCTGTTGCCCATATCAGGCTACTCTACCTAAACAGGACACCATCTAGAAAGCTTCATGTGGTCTACTCTGGGTTTGGACCGTGGGGCCATGGAGAAAAGCTAGCCTTGGTAGATACTATTTTTGGTGAG
>PVIC010037913.1:0-17853 GCA_004025085.1 Thryonomys swinderianus | reverse complement strand
GTAAAAAAGAACTAAAAAATGACTTTTGAATATCTCTTAGGGGATAGCAAGGCAGATCTATGGGCATTAAATCAGTCATAGTAGCAACAGAACCCTGAAGCAGCAACCTATAACACAGAGAGGGTCACTGACTTATCACTTCATTTTCTTAAGGGAAATGAAGCAAGTTAAGCCAAACCACTGCACAGAACAAAGCAAGTTGAACAGAGAAAAGTCTGACTATAGAGGGGAAATGAATCACAGGCAGTAAGCAGCCACAACAAAAACAGCTTTACTTGAACAGACTAACATGGCCAGCAGATGGACTGTACCTATATAGAGAAAAAGGAGGCTCTCACACTGAGCCCTGGTTCTCCTGCAAAAATGCATTCAAATTAGTGTGCCTGCGAGCCGCTAAAAATAGAGAGCCAGACAGTGTAAGGAAATGAGGGAAAGGTGAGCATCCCCAAGGAGCTCCTCGGGTGGGAAGTTTGGGGGCTATCACCTGTCAGCTGAAGCTTCCTATGAAGCAACAAAGAGACTATTGGAGAAATCTATGCAACTTGAACTGTGAGGTATCTCCAAAAAGCGAGGAGATGGAGATGCCACGAAGAAATCAAGGACTTCAAGGACGCAAAAGAGGAAATGTGACTTCAAATGCTAAATACAAACTCACTTGACTTAAAAAAAAAAACTCTAGGGCCGGAGGGTTAGCTCAGTGGTTCCGGCGCCTGCCTTGCAAGCGCAAGGACCTGAGTTCGATCCCCAGTTACCACATATAATGCTGGGCGTGGTGGCTCACGCCTGTAATCCCAGCACTCAGGAGGCAGAGACAGGAGGATTGCTGAGTTCGTGGCGGCTTGCCTGGGCACCATAGTGAGCTCAGGGCCAGCCTGAACTACAAAGTGAGACCCTGTCTCCAAAAAAGCAAAAAAAAAAAAACTCTAAATAATCTGCAGATACTGCTAAATTCAATAGCCAGCAGTAATAGTTTATAAGGAAAATACACAAATCAGACCCCAGGACAAGATTTTTAATATACTCGTAAGGGCGAAAGCTGTGGGAGCAGATACAAAGGACTATTGTCTTTCTGTGCAGAGAACAGAGTGTCCTTCTCCCTGGTACTCCCAGCTGAGTACAAGTCAGGCTTTCGGCTGACCAAGCAGCACTGCTCATTCCCAGCAGCTCCCACCCCAGACACCAACCACAGTGGGCCTTGAACTCACATCCTCCAGGAGCCGTCCTTCTACCCGAAGCTCCCAGGATGCCACGGTCCCTTCCCCATCCTCGGCATCTGATTTAGCCGGATTGAAAGTGTTAGAAATGAAAATTCGCAGCTTCCGTTTTTGCTGAGGAAGGCAGAAACAGGATTCATAGTGGGGCTTCAGTGGTATGAAGCTGAAGACAAGGGTCTCCCCAAACCCCAAAATTACCCCTAACAGACTGGCTTACTGCCTACCCAGGCTCTCAGGTGGGTGGAAGGACATTCAATTTAGAAGAGGTGTACAGGCCACTGGCCTGAATACAAATGCATACATGGGGATGCTAGGTGGACAGTCATGCAAAGTGCCAGGTTCCCAAGGTAGCAGAGCAGTTACAGCAAAAACATGGACAGGGTATATTTTTAGTGCAAGAAACATCAAAAGCCCCTCCCCCTTTGCTGTTCTGTTCTTGGGTTCCTAATGTAATTCTTAGTTTGTAGGCGGAAGGGAAAGATGCAATTTAAATGCCAAGGAGAACTGTGCAGTGCCTTTGATTTCTTAAGCTAAACCCAGTGAAGGTTCCCAAGCCTGGCCCTTTGGCTCTCCGCCTAGTGCTTTCGTCTGTTACCTTGATGGGACGTTTCAAGGCCTCTTGGATATCTAGACGTTTCCTCATGATAGTCTGGTCCAGTTTCCTCTCAAAAGCCAAGAGGTCCATATAGGCCTGGGACTCTGGCACCAGTTCACGAATCTTAGGAATGGAAAGATAAGAGTTGGGCTCTAGAGTGGGCCACTCCTATTCTCAAACTCCTACTCTCAAACTTCAAGAAGACCTACAGCCTGGACTCACCCTTTGAGGTAGAATTTTATCAGCCATCTTCTTTTTCTTTGCACTGTTCAAAATAAATACTGTTATCAGGTTGGGATGGAACAGTCAGAACATGAAGATAACCTGTCAGCACTTCCACTTATAGTAAAGTGGGGAATCTGCAAAGCTTCTTTCAAAGCAAACTCTCTCCCCCACTTACTACCATCAGCACCACAAACACCACCACCAGCACCACCGGGCATTCTCTAGGATGAGTCGCCATAGCACCATCTGTTAATGCAGCACGACCACTCTGGTGGAGGTACTTCCCTTCCCCCTCTCTCCTCCCTCTGCCCCCAGGTCATCTTACTTGTGGTTTCGATTTTGTACTGCCTGCTGCTGGACCTGCTGGATCTGCTGAGGTGCAGGTCTCTTGCGGGACTGGTCCATCCCTGACTGGGCCAGGCCAGGTCGGACTGAAGGGTTCCCCCCATAGCCAGGAGGTCCCATGGAAGGTCCCTGAGGTGTCATTCGGCTGCCTGGAAGCATACCTGGTCTCTACAGAGGGGAGAGGACCCAGAGATGTCACAGGTTCCCTTGTTAGCTCCACTAAAAAAGGGAAAGGGAAGAGGGACACCTGAGTCCTCTGAATGAAACAAGACTGGAGAAGATGGCGTGGAGGACAATGAGAGGGGAGCTCTCTGTCTCTGAAATATAGGTAACTGGAGCTTCCCCTCCTCCAGTCTTGGTTCCCTAGAAACTAAAAGCCCAATTCTTCAAAGCTAAGAGACAACCCAATTCTCCCCAGGCTGTGTTGGGTCTGACTCACTGGACATCTCTAGTCTCACTCTGCTAGCCCTCTCCTTAGAAGCTGACCTCAATTACAGCTACACCTTGTGTTTTCTGTGAAGACTGGAACTACCCAGACCCTTTTGCGCTCCATGCTCATCTCAAGCCCCACTTTGCCCACCCTGAGCTTATTACCGACTTCTCACGGAAACAATACCTCTGGAAGCAGGTAGGGATGCTAACTACCTCCCTCTTTCCTCAGCACTACCTCCCCACACCCCTCATGGGACCCGAACCCCTCCCAGGGGAGTCTCTCCCACTCCCCCCCTCCCGTCACAACCTGGCCCGGATCGGCCCCGCCCCCGGCCCGCGCGCCCCTCCTCCTGTCCCTCTCACCGGATAGGCCGCTCCAGGCATGGGGGAGCGGTACAGCCCTTGACCCGGGGCCGGGCCCATTCTCACAGGAGGTCCGGGAGTTCCGCCCGGGCCCAGGGCAGTCGCCGCACCCGCCCCTCCTGAGGCTCCGGCTCCGCCGCTCGGGGCCACAGACTGGAAACCTGCCCGGGCCGCCATCTTCCCGGAGCCGCCGCTGCAGCTGCACAAAGAACCGGAACCGGAACTCCCCCCGCCCCCTATACGCCCCCCAGGCGCCTGCCTATTTGTGCGCCCGGGCAGCAAGCGGGATCTGGATGCTCAGGGCAGCGAGACTATGGGCTAGAGGGGGTGACTAGCGGAAAAGGCGTGCTGACCACTCCCTCCCGCCTTCGTGGTGCTGGAGGGAAAAACCATAGAGATGATCTCTGGGCTAGAGAGGCTTCTTGAGCGGCGCCACCAAGCCGACGGGAGGACGAGAAGGCGTTAGAAAAGGACTAAAGCCCTGGCTCCAATCCTAACCCTGAGGAAGAGGAAGCCCCGGGCATTTAACTTTATAAAGCGCTCTGGTTGCTTTACGTTTCATTCTCTTACTGTGGTAACTCCACATGGTTGAAGAAGGGAGCGCAGGATTCCGTTTTGGAATAGGAAAACTGAATTCTGGAGACAAATGACTGGATCACAGCCCAAGACTCCCCAGACAGTGCTTCAGTAACTACCTTCCACAAGAAGAACTTCAACCCAACTTTAATTTTCCAGAGTTTAAGTTCCAGTTTATCCTGAATTTCAACCCTGCGTCTCAAAATAATTCTTTGTGGTGGGATTTATATTTGGGGATTTTGTTTCCCTTGACCCCCTCCCTCTTTCACTGCCCAATGAGCCAAGCCATTCCCCATGTGGTGGTCAACTTGTCCCATCCCAGAATGTCTCCCTGCTTAAACCTTTCGACTCCTCCCCTGATTGTATGACCCAAGCCAAGCTCAGTTCTAGGCATCTCATGGGAATACTTAAATACTATTCAAATAAAAAGAACAACACCGAAGAAGAGATGGTTGGAACCCAGTTTATTAGACCAGAGGCATGCGTCACTCAGAGAGAGCCCTGCCTGCTGTTCCCCCAACCAGCACATACTTCTTGGCCTTGCTCCTGCTTCCCTCTGGGGAGGACTGATCTCAGAGGAACAAAGAGTTCCCAAAGATCCTACAGCCTTACTCTCCAACTTCAGGCCAACACACAGGTCACCTGCCCATGGGTCCTGTTCTGGAACTGGAGACCAAAAGACAACTGGGCAGAGAAAGCCTGGAAAGGAGCTGGGGTTCTGGCCTTGGAGGAGCTCCTGGTGGAGGAGGCGGGACAGGCCTTACATGTCTCTGGTTAAGGTAGGGAAGGTTTAAACAGCAGCACTTTCCACTCCTCATCTAGATCTACCTCTTTCCTCCCATGACCACACCTTGCCTCACCAGAAAATATAAGCAGTGAGCTTGGGCTTCAGGTAAGGAAGGGGGGCTGGGGACCCCGGAGTGAAAGGCCACTGATCGAGGACCTCAGCATCTGCCTGTGGGCACCCACTGCCCCAGCTGCATAAGTCACTAATCCTTAGCTCCCTCTGTCTCTGACACTCTTGATTTAGTGTCCAACACAGTTCTCCACCCTCTGGGTGGGGGCTACTTCTGTAGCAACCCCTTCCCTGGGGAGGCCACAGTCAGTCAGGGAAAGGGCATCGGAATAGAGGGAGCAGGGGAAGGGAATGTTAAGGCTGCAGGGAAGGCAAAAGGTGCCCAGGTTGGGGGGAGAGGGTGAGGCCAGAAAGAGGCAGAGCTTGTGATTCACAGCTTCCTTTATGTTGCCACCGAGACAGTGCGAAGGTTACAATGCGCGTGTCGTCTCCTTGTGCTTCTCAGAGGGATGTGTGTACACAGTACAGACACCAGGGGAGAGAGTCCAATTCTTTATACAGGCGAAGGCATTCAGACAGAGGGGAAGAAACACAGAAGGGGGAACTTGGGGTGTGAGGATGGTTCTCAGAGACAAGAGGGGATGGGGTGGAGACAGACAGGGTTAGAGGAAAGTATATACAGAGATATAGCAATATAGAGTCTGTATCATATAGAAATAGAAAATGCAGATGAGGTTGTTGAAAGAAGCAGATGAAGTCGGTGGGGGGGAGGACTTGGGAGAGTTCCATAAGAAAATTTATGGAAGGGCACTCTGGGGGAGGGGCCAGTGAGGTCAGGCACCAGTGCCCCTCACCCTGAGCTGGAGCTAATCAGCCAGGTCTTTCTGGGGATGTAGAGGAGGGCTGCTTCTCGAGATTTCCCTCCAGGAGCTGGAGTGGGGGTGAACTTGTAGGAATCAGGATGTGGCCTACAGCACCAGGGCCATATCTTGTCCCCATTTCCACTTCTTCAGGGGCTCCCCCACCCCCTAGAAATTCCACATGATGTGAAAGAGTCAGATGGGGTTTTAGTTCCTGCCTGGAGATTTGGGATTGGGGGGAGTCACTGGCTGAGAGGGTCTCTTAAGGCTGGGGACCCCCCCCCAGCCCTAACCCTTAAAGTACATTCTCTGATTTGGGGCCAAATTCCAGACCCCAAGGATTCCCTCTACCCCTCGCTGGGAGGGGGCTTTGGTGAGTGGTGGCAGCAGAATGTAGGTGGACACTCAGATGACTGACAGCCAGACAGACACAACTCAGGCTGGGCGCTAGGGGAGGCAGCATGGGGGCGGAGAGGGCCAGCCTGAGGTCCCTTGCCCGGTTCTCTTGTTCAGATTAGTTTAGTTAAAATAAAAAGAATGGGATAGAGGCAGGGAGAGGACTCTGTGGTCGAGACTCTGTCCTCACCACAGACGAGGGAAGGACTGCCCAGAAGTGCAGGCGAGTCCCCAGGGCTGATGTCAAAGCAGCTGGGGACCCCTTGCTCTCCTAGCCCTCCCCACCTAGGCCTTTGGTACGGTGGCCTGCGGGGCTCAGCAGGTAAAGTCCTCAAACGTGCCTCGGGCCGGATGGTGAGGTAGGATGTTGGCAGCGTACGTCATCCCCGCAGGATGGCCCCGGAGGCTCTCACATGGATTCTAGGGGAAGCGGAAAGGACAGGGACAGGTTAGGCGAAGGGCAGGGCAGTGGGGTGGGGGTGGGGTGCTGAGCGCTGGGGAGGAAGAGAAGGTGGCATGAGGAGAGGAGGGAGAGACGCCCCCTTGACTCGCTTCCTCACGTGTCTTTTGACGTCGTCCAGGCTGAGTGCCACGCCCTTGTCCACGCTGCTCCTTTTGGCCTCCTTCTGGCACTTCCCGCGTCTGCACAGTTTGTGCTTAATAACCTAGGGGGGCGGGGCGTGTGGGCTGGAGCCCCACCCTGGCTCCGCCCCTGGTCCAGGCCCCGCCCCGCCTCTTACCTCGTAGGCGTAGTCAAAGAGCTCCAGCACTGTTAGGATGCTGGCCCCAATAAACAGCCCCATCTGGCCTCCGATGTCACCTGCGGAGTGGAGGACGGGAAGGTCAGTGGGATCAGGAGCACCGTGGGGGTAGAAGGGTTCAGCGGGATTGGGACAGGCCAGCCATATTCCAAAAGAGACTGGCAGCCTTCGTACACAAGGATGCCAAAGCCAGATTCTAGTAGGGTTTTTCTTTTCGTTAAGTTCTTCTGGATTTTTCTACTACTCTAAAATAAAGTATTACTCAGGGAAAAGAATTGTTTACAGAAGTTCCGAGCACTCTCAGCGTGGGCATGTGAGAGACTCCTCATTCTCTGCTTTCCTCCCCCCCTTCCGGTCCACCTCCATCTCCAGCCCCACCTTCCTTCATGCCCACGACGCTGTCTTTTCTGTCTGGCACTGAGGGAGGCCTCAGCCCTCTTCCCCACTACATACCAAGACAACGGGGTCTGGGGAAAAGGCCTGGGGACAGGTCAGAGAGCACCTCGCTTGGAGTAGTACGGCAGGACTCCATGCCCAGTGCATGGGAAGGGGACAGGTGTCACCACAGCTCACCCAGAAGCCCTGCGATCTCATAAGCTTTCTTCTGCTCAATAGTCTCATAGTTGAGGACTTCAAAGAAAATGTCCAGCACCAGGATGTTCTCCCTGCACGGGGGTTGGAGGACGAGACCTAGGTTCCAGTCATGTCTCTACCCCTTCTTAGCCAGGTGACCTCAGCAAGTTAGTTTCCATATCCACGAAAAGAGGTGCAGGAGATACCTGCGCCTGGGAGCTGTGAGCACGACGTGAAATGGCCCACACAAAAAGACGCCCTGCCCGCTCGCAAGAACGAGGCCGTCCCGGGATGAGGAGGAGATGAGGATGCGGCGAGGGGAGAAAGGAGCGCTTCCACTGCCCCTCCTGGCTCACCCTCCCTCCTCCCACCCAGACGCTCCCGCTGTGTCTCGGACCTTCTCCAGGGTCTCTCTGCTTCCTCTTGCCGCGGCCCCCGTCACGACCCACCCACGCCCCCCAAGTCCCCGCCAAAGGCCCCTCCCTGCACAGAAGAGCCTTACCCTATGTACTGCTCAGACTTGTTGAACTTCTTGGCCAGGTACTTGGCCGAGGCTTTGCTGGGGATCTTGACCATGGACAGCTCCTTGCCGTAGCGCGTCAGGTTGCAGGGCATTTCGCACACGCAGTACTCCTGGTCCTTCTCCACCAGGAAGTCTGCGCCCAGCGGGCAGAAGGCGCAGGCTGAGTGGTGTCCTCCTGCCAGCACCTCCCTGACACAGACGTTCTGCCCTGCCCAGAGGAGGCCCAGGCCCCTCCTCTTCTCCCCACCTCAGCCCCGGCCCACTCCCTACGAATCCTCACCCAGCCTCCCCATGGGTATTTAAAAATCTTATATGCATTTCCTCAAGGCCCTCGGGGACTGCTGAGTGGCCGGTGAGGAAGGACAGGGCCCAGTGCCCTGCCAGGGAAGACCCTTCGTTCTTCATAGGGGTCTCTGAAGGTGCTGTTCTCGGCCTTGAAGTCAAATACATGTCGGGGTGCAGCCCAGTGTAGGGGTTACTGGGAGCTTCCGGGGGTGCGTCAGACAGCCCTGCAGCAGCTCCTCCCCCCACTGCCCCAAGACAGGGCGCTCACCCAGGGCAGGATCTGCACACTCTTTGTACTGCTCCGGCGTGCAGTACGGCGCGTCCCCTACAAAGAGAAGGTCGTTCAGGACGGAGCTCCCGGGCGCGGCACAGCAGGACCAGCCAGTCCCGGTGCCCCCCAGCGCGCCCGTGCGAGACCCTTCCACCCATGCTGAGGGCACAGGCTCGAACTGAGGCTGCGAGACAAGAAGCAGCGGAAGGCGAAGGAGTGGGCTGGGCCGGGGCTGGGCCGGAGGCGGAGGCCGGCTGAGGGCAGGCGCGGCCGGGCTGACCTGGCATGTGCACCATGCGGCAGTTGCAGTTCTCCACCAGGTAGCGCGTCTCGCAGTCGATGCGGCAGGCGGTGATGCTGTAGGAGTCGAAGAAATCCGAGTCCATGGTAACAGCCTTGCAGGTGCCCCAGGGCGGGGGCAGGTAGATGAGCTGCTGGGAGAGCCGGGCAGCTTGGGGAGCGCGGGAACTTCTCCCCGAGTCGCTTGATGGACTACGCGGCCCTCCCCTCCCCTCCCCCTCCCCCTCCCCCGCCTCTGGAGGTCTCAGGGCTCACAGGATGTCTGTGTTCACTGGGTCATTCGTGCTGTCGATTACCCCAGTGACCATCTGGGCCCTAACGCACCTGTGCCTCCTGTTACTGCGCACCCACCACTCCGTGCTGACCCCTCCACACACCACCCCAGGACCGGGCTTCCATGGCCTCCTCACCCGCTGCTCCTGGCAGGCCACAAAGGTCTGGAAGCCTGGGGCCACACCGAAGCCCAGCTGGTCGATGAAAGGAGGTTCATCCTGACTGTGTATCTGCACTTTGATGCCCGCTTCAAAGGACGTCTCATCTACGGGCAAGGGCAAGGGTTTGAGAGGCCTCTGAGACTCGCATCTTTCAGGGCTGGGAGCATCTCCCTGGTGGCCAGGCTCTCTCTGGGGTGCCAGCTCACCCTCAGCCTCCTTCTAGGATTACCAGCCCGTGCTGCTCCAAAGACCTCTGCCTCCTACATACTTTTCTTCTTACCTGGCAGCTGCTATACTCTTGATATTTCAGGTTCCCTCCCCGGAGTGTCACCGCCTCAGACACTCTCCCAGTTCTGCTCCTCCCTGCCTCCCCTTCCTCCGAGTCTCTCTGTCCTGAGGCCCCCTGAGACCAGACAGGCAGGCAGCCCGAGAAGAGCAGGAGTTATTTATAGAGCGAGTGACGGCTGCTGATGGAAGAGGATGGCTGGTTACCTTGGAGAGTAACTGAGCCATGAAGAGGGAGTCAGGGAAATGTGCGTGTGGAGTCAGGTAGAGTCAGAAGCGGAGACGGCCTGGGAGCCTGGGAGGAGCCTGAGCCCTCCCTCTGGTCCCACCGTGCGGCCCAGGACTGTCCCTGTGGAGGCTGGGGCCGTGGGGAGGGGCCCGAGGGGGACGACATACCGGTCTCCCCCCACACGGGCAGGTACTCGTCCTGCTGGATGTCCAGCATGATCTCCAGCCCGTTGCCTGTCCCGCCCTTCATAGTCTTCAGCCGTGGCCGCCCATCCCGGCCCGAGTTGAATGTGTAGCACTTTCCATACCGCGTGAAGACCTGGGGGGGGCAGAGAGCCTGAGAGTACCGCCGGCACCGTGCCCACTAACGGTGCGCCCTGAGTCCCGGGTGCCGGAACCCCAGCTCCCTGTGGAGCGGCTCCTCCGGGCTGCCCGTTTTCCCTCTCTTCCCTTCTCCCGTTCTCCCCTCTTCTCTGCCCCGCCGCGTGCCCTGCAGACCTGACCTTTGTGGGGCCTATGGCTGAGCTCCTTTGCCAGCCCGATGGGCTAGGTGGGCTTTGGGCCATGGGACCCACGAGGAAGGGGTCAGAAGGCAGTGAGAGAGACACTGAGAGGCTGGGGCACTGATGCTCCTGGTGTGACTCTCTCGGCGCTGGCCCTGGCTTCGAGTCTCCCCGACTAGACTCCTGCCCTGAGGGTGCCGCACACGCACTATTTCCTGCCTGGAGTGAGTGCTGTTTCCTGCCGCTGCAGGCCACTTCTTAAGGGTTTTCTCCGTCCTGCCTGCAGCTCTGCGAACAGTTCCTTTGTTAAGGTCTTTTCAACTGGACTATCAAGTGGCAATCTTTTTCTTGCCAGGCTGCTGGCATGTGCACCTCTAGCACCGGGATCGTGCCACTTGGAGGATCTGCCACCAGGATCCGGACCATTAGCTAAGTCTTCTCTTGGATCTTGCCTCGGACACTGGAAATCCTTCTGTCCCCGAAAGCCGGCCCCAACCTAAGCCTAACCATCGGCTGCTCTGTGCGTCACTGTCCCGTTATTGCTACAACTGGAAAGTAGTTCCAGGTGCCATGGCAAGGACTGGGCTCGTCCGGGCACCAGATCCCCTTCTCCTGGCACTTGAGACCAGGCACCAAGGCAAGGTGGTGGGTAGTGCCCCTGCGCAGCTGTGTCTCCAGAGAAATCTCAGCCCTGGGGCGGCCTCCGCGGTCTCCTTCCGGCTCCACAAAGCCCTTATCACACCTCCACTCTCCTGGCTGGGTCAGAGGGGAGAACCTGTCCTCTATGCCCCTCCCCTCCCTCAAGCTCCTCGAACATTCCCAGAAATGGGATGGCTGTGCTTTCACCACTGCCAGGTGGTGGCAAAATCCACAGGGTGAGCCACAAGGTCGATGTAGAGCCCAGAATGTAAACAGACAAGTGCCAAGTCAGACGGGAGCAGCGGGACCAGCGCGCGTGTGGGGGGGTCACTGGGAAACAGTCTTTGCCCCTTTCTCTTTCCCAGTCCAGTCTGCTCTAGTTCCTCTGGTGGAGAAAACATGCTGTTTGCTTTGCTCTGTGGGTGAGGTGCACAGAGAACTCCAGGGGCCCCAGTACCACATCCTGTAGCTCCGGGCTGCCCGGCGCTCATGCCTACCCTCCGTCTGAAGATGAGACGGAGTCCAGGTGGTTGAGGCCCTTCAGGAGCCCTAGACTTGCCTGCGCTCAGCACGCCGGACTGGGAGCAGTAGATTGGTGCTGCCACCTCGTGGCTCCACGTGGGAAGTGTTGCATTACCTTGGCGGGGAGGGAGAAGATGCACAGACCCTCTCCTGTCCCAGTCCCCTACTTCCTGGCCTTCCTGAGGTCCGGCTGCAAACCCCCAAGGGCCTCACATGTCTAGAGCCATTCCACGGACTGAGATGATGGTCGGTCACCTGCTCCTACACTGGGGAGGAGATGGGTGTGGATGTGGGAAGAAAGGCCAAAGATCTGCAACCTGGAGGGACAGAGAGGAGCCAGTTCATAAAGCACCGGAGGAGGAAATGGGGAGCCAGTCGGGTGGCACAGAAGGCCCCGGCCTCTGGAGGGGAGGACTGGGGGCAAAGCTGAGGTCCGTTCTAAGAGTGGACACGTCCTCTCTATGAGAACTCCCTTTGGGAATAAGGTCCCTGCTACTTAAAGCTGAGAGAAAAAAGTTTGATGTAGAGGAGGCTTATTATTCACTTTTAGACACCATGCACACGTGCACACGCATGCACACACACACGCACACACACACACCAGAGAGCTGAGGAGATGGGCTCGCACAGGAGAGGTCACGGAGCACCAAGTGAAGGTTCAGTGGAGTCCCTGTGGTGGGAGATGCTGACAAAGGGTGGGGAGGTGGGAGTGGGGACTGTCCCCTACTCCTCCTCCCCTTCCTACCATCTACTCTGTACCTTTAGGGACCAGGGAGCTAATGCCCCAGCATCAGTCCAGGAGCACCAGTCTAAACAGTGAACAACTGGCCAGGTGTCAGTGCCCCACCAACAGGTCAAAGGCAGACCTCCAGACGGAGGGAGGTCCTGGGGCCTGCTGGATCCCAAGGGGGTCTGGAGAGGGCAGGTGAGGCTGGAGGGTACTCAGAGAGATTCCTGGGCTTTCAAGGCGGCGGCTAACTTCCCACCAGGAGAGGCATTAAGACTCTAACAGGAAGAGCATATCTCCTACGGACATGGGCGTAGCAGTCAGATCCAGACCCTGGGTCGCCCTGGTGAGCTCCGAGTCTGGAGACAGACTAGCCCTGGAGGTGACAGGCGCACACTCTCAGGGTGCCCTGCCAGGCATGGACCCCACTCACCACTGAGAAGTTGTGAGGGCCACAGGGCCCCCCGCTGTAGGAGCAATAGAGCAGCATGTCCTCCAGCCGGTGGCAGGAGCGATTGTAGAAACGATGCAGGTTAAAGGGCTCCCCAGAAAAAGCTTCTGGCCCAGGTGGAGCGAGGGGCACCCCCGGATCATCGCTCTCGTCCAGCCCCAGCATGGGGGCCAGGTACAGCAGGTCGGGGTAGCTGAGCTGGGAGAGCCGCACCGCGTTGGTGTTGCAGAGGGTGACCGCCGGGAAAGCGAGCTCCGAGGTGGCCACTTCGTCTAGCAGCGTCACGTGCGGGTAGCTGAAGTAATAAGCAATGCGGTCCCCTACCTGGCACAGGAAGGCACCCAAGGCTAGAACAAAGGCCGCTGCCCACAGGGCCTGCCTTGGCCCCGGACCCCCTTCCACAAAGACGTGATTGGCACCGTGAAGGGTACAACTGTTGGCAAAGGCCACTAAGTCCACTGGCGAATCTCCTTCGTGGGCATCCTTCCTCAACATCTTTTCCTTCTCTTCCTCCACCTCCTCTGATTCTGAGTTACTCCGTGGGTGCTGCTGCTGCTGCTGCTGTGGCCCCCAAGCATCCCCCAAGGGCCCCGGGGCCTCCTCTCCAGAGGAGAAAGACACAGAGCAGAAGATCTGGATAGGCATCTTATTCAGGAGCTTTCTGCTACCAGGAATTGGCAGGAAGAAGGAGGAAGGTGCTGGAGTGAAAGATGTGTTCCTAGGAAGAGTCAGGCAGGGCCAGCCGGCTAGCCCTGCGGCCGGCCGTCCTTCCCATCAGGGCTCTGAGTCAGTGTGGCTGAGCTGGAGCGGGGCGGGGCGGGGCGGGAGAGGAGGCCAGCCAGTCCCGCCAGGGAGGGCGGGGACTATGCTCAGGAATAACTGATGGTGGGAAAGGGCGGGGGATGCAGAGGAGGAGCTGGAGCCCCTTCCCGTCGCTGGCCCCAGCGGGCACGGAGGGTTTAAGACAGTGGGAAAGACGCATAGGTGAGGCAGGACCCAGCACCATCCTGTGCTCCCACCGCCAGGATGATCTCAGCTGGTAACAGCCCCGCCTCCCCGAGGACACGCACGCACAAGCTCTCTTCCGCGCCAGTCTGGCGCTCAGCGCGTCCCTGAGTTACCCACCCCAGCTCTGACTCGCCCTGATTCTTACCTGCCCCAGGTATCCTCTGAGATGCGGAAGCCCCTCATACTCGCTGGGCCCTCTCTCTGGCTCCAATTCTTCTCTGCTTCCCCTTGACCTGTGATACCCTCCCAGCTATTTTATTGATCCTCAACTTTCCCAATGCATCAGTGTAGCCCTGTACTTTGGTCACTCCCCCACGCTCCCGAGTTCCCAGCAATCACTCCCTTGACGTTCAAGTTCCTTGCCGTGAATCGCGAAGCCCCTTTTTCCTCCTCCTTCTCCCTTGACCTCCAGCTGTACTTCAGTTCCGCACCCTCCCCCATGCTGAGCAGCACGCAGGCCCCCACCCCTCCCCCTCTGCTTTTGTGGCTTGGGGGCAGCCCAGGTTCCATTAGCAGAAGTCTCTCACTGACCACAGACTCATTTCTGGTCAGCTCCTGGCCCAGGAGAGGGACCCTGTGTCTTGCAGCTGAACAGCTGCTGGCAGACCACCACCTTCTACCTAGCTTGCCAGCCCCCAGGAGTTCAGAAGAAAGGTTCGAGGAATTGTCTTCTGGTGGGGAGACAGAAATGGGATCAGAGACAGAGGGTTCTGGATCAGATACAGAGTACTGGGAGCCAACCTAGACTTCTCCAAACCCTCAGCCTCGCAGACCCTCAGTCCTCAGCCTTTGTGACCCTCTGACCCTAGCCCCTGTGCCTTCTGTGTGCTCCAGTTACCAGGGGCCAGTGATGGAGGAACTTGAGCCACCAGCCAAGTCTCCAGGGCCAAGAAGGTGACCTGAGGGCAGTGGAGGGAGGGAGGGAGAGAAGAAGGGAGGCGAGCAGATTAACCCTGCTCTGCTGGGCCAGAGGAGGAGCAGTGGGGACCGGAGAGTCCTGCCCGCCATCCCAGAGCCCTGCCCCCCAGATCCCCTCCTCAAATGTAGAGACCCTCCAGTGTGGGGGATGGGAGGTATGGTGTCAGGGGTTTTGTTGTTTTTGTTTTGAGACAGGGTCTCACTTTGTAGATCAGGCTGACCCTGAGCTCACTATGCAGCCCAGGCAGGCCTCGAGCTGCTGCCTCTGCCTCCGAGTGCTGGGATTACAGGTGTGCACCACCATGCCCGGCTCACAGTACTGGGGTTTAGCAGAGCTGACTGTTGTGGAGCCTTTGGCCTTAGCCTTGCCGCCAGGGACACAGAGCTCCCAGAAGGGAGAAGCCTTGAAGTCTGGCCCTTCTGCAGCCTTCTGCTTCTGCCTTCAGACTGGCCTCAACGGTTCTGCCTGAACAAACCCTCCAGCAGGCTTCCTAGCTCCCCTGGCCTTGCCCTCCCTCCCTCCCCTCAGCCCACGCTACATGATGCTGACCAATCTTCTGCTGAAAGATCTCTCACTCCTGATGCTGCCTGCTAAAACCCACTCCCCACAGGGACCTGCCGAGCCGAGAGCCACATACCCTCCGGTCTCCTTCCTCCCACTGTCCCTTCACCAGACCCAGCTACCATGACCCTCCCTAGACCCTCTGCTTTCCCCGGAGTATCTGGAAAGTACCAAAAGTACCTACTCATTTTGCTTTTCTCTTCTTTCTCAAGAGACAGGTCTTGCTCTGTGGCCCAGGCTGGCCCCAAACTCCTGAGCTCAGCAATCTTACCTCAGCGTCCTAAGCAGCTGGGCCCACAGGCACACGCCACCATGCCTGCTTCCTTCTTGCCCTTCCAGAACCTGCCCACACAGCCTCACCAAGTCCGCAGGGTGCATTGTGCCCACCCAGAGAATAGACTGAAGGCCCAGCTCTGCTCAAGGCCCTTCCGGCGCACAGGCAGCTCTGTGAGGCACAGCCTCTGAGAGTAAACGATCAGGAAGTGAGAAAGGCCAAGGAGATACTCAGGGCAGAGATAGGGAAAGAGCCTGACTCTTAGCCGTTGCCTTTGGACTTCTCCCACCTGAGTTCCTGGTTTGCTTTTCTGCTATCTGCCCTGTGGGCATGTTCTTCCTGCCTTCCAGACCTCAGCTCCCGAGGGCAGAGTCGTCTTGCTTTGCCTCTCCTCAGAAAGCAATTCAGAGGTGAGTTCCAGACTTGGGGTTGGGCTGGGGTGGCTGCAGCGGCCATATGTTTCGTGACCACAAGAGGGCATCGTCCCCTCCTTCAACAGTCCTGGGTGTAGACTGGACTTCAGAGGGAGGAAACGAAGGTGGGAGGAGCTTCTAGCCTGGGGGTCACGTCAGAGAGGCCATACACCCTTTCCTCACTCCAACATCAAGACCCTCCTGCACTTCTACACGAAGACACGCACACGCGCACATGTACCAGTAATCCACCCTCTTCTGTCCCCTGGACCTCGCTCCTCTAACGTTCTCTCTCATCCTCATCTCACACAGACAATTCCAAAGCTGTTCAGTAACGGGGAGCTGAGGAAAATGCAAAGGAAATACATAGAGCCGAGGCACACACAGAAGGCTCCAGAGGGGGTACCCCGGTGCGCTCACCCACGCGCACACACACGTACACACATGCACGCGCATGCACACGCACACAGCCACTCTCAGTTCCAACCCTCGGCGCCTCTTTCCCACGTGCCTCCCCACCGGTACTTGTCTTCTGTATACAACACCAGAGTGGTCTCCGACTTTGTATCTCTTTCTGAATTTAAGCCCTTGTCACATCTGTGCAGCGCTCTGTGATGGGCTCTTATGCACCCCACCAAAGATGTGGGTCAGAGTAACTTCACCACCGTTTAAGAAGCAAGGAGGTGGAGCCAAACTGCCGGTTCAAGTCTCAGGATGTACAAGTAATGAGTTGGAGATGGAATTAGAATCTCCCTCTAAATCCCTGCTCGCTTTATTCTTCATTTGCTCATTGATACAATGGAGAGCACATAATGGGCCCAGACCCTACCATCCTGGAGCTCATTGTCTAGTGAGCTAAACATTAATTTTTATTTATTTATTTATTTTTGAGACAGGGTCTCGCTTTGTAGTTCAGGCTGACCCTGAGCTCACTATGTAGCCCAGGCAAGCCTCAAGCTCAGCAATCCTCCTGCCTCTGCCTCCCAAATACTGGGATTATAGGCATGAGACACCACGCCCAGCACTGTGGTATGTGGTACTGATTGCCCGTGGGTGTGAGTCATCACACCCAGTATTGTTGTATGTGGTTACCAGGGATCAAACAAGGGACCTTGTGCTTGCCGGAACCACTGAGCCCCTAAACATTAATTTCATAAGTAACTATTGTTAGGCACAGCAGCACACACCTGCAGCTCTGGGAAGGCTGAGGCAGGAGGATCATGAATTTGAGGCCAGCCTGGGCTATAGTGAGTTCTAGGCCAGCCTGAGCTACATATCTGTTTCAATATGTAGATAGACAGATACATAAATTGAAAGAAAGAAGTTTTATTGTAAACTGTGAAAGTGCTTGGAAGTAATAATGTAGTTTTATGGAGACAAGAGCATGGGGACCTAACCCACACCAGAGTATCAAGGGTGGTTTATCTGAGAAAGTGATGTTTGAATTGCAATCTAAAACAATAAAAAGGGGATAATTACCTGTATGTGTTATGATTATCTATATTATCTACATATGTCCCAGGGAGAGAACTGTACATGCGAAGTCCTGACGGGAGTGGGCAGAGAGGAGGCAGATGTGGCTGGAGAGGTGGGTAAAGGCAGCAGGACCCAGCCTGATCAGGGCCTTGAAGGTGAAGGTTCTGGCCCAACAGCAAAGGAAGACCTTCTGCGGACACTGTTTGGTGTCAAGTGGTTAAAGTTGTGTTTTGAAAAGACAGCTCTCACTGGACAGTAGGAAGATAGAAGCTGCCTGAGGACTTGCAAGGAGCCACTGCAGTGGTCCAAATGAGTCACGGGGCAGTGGGACGCTGAGGGCGGGGAGTGGAGTGGAGCCATTTAGGTGGCACAATTGGCAGATCTTATCAAGGCTTGAGACCTATCAGGCCAAGGGAAGGGATGGAGTGTTTGCACAACTGGGCACATGGAGGGGCAACTCGCTCCATCAGGTACACAGGTGAGGGACTGCTTGGCAGGTAAGAGAATACATCTGGTTCTGCATATGCCGGTTGGAAAAGCCTCAAAGACATCCATTAGCTATGTTAAGTGGAAAATTAGCCTTCAGAACTGATGCTGGACAAGAGATCTGGTCTGAGACGTAAATTTTGTAGTTGCCAGTGTATAAATGGTAATTGAATTCAAGAGTGATGATGAGACTGCTCAAGATAGAATATAAAGGGCCGGAGGGTTAGCTCAGTGGTTCCGGCGCCTGCCTCGCAAGCGTAAGGACCTGAGTTCGATCCCCGGTTACCACATATAATGCTGGGCGTGGTGGCTCATGCCTGTAATCCCAGCACTCGGGAGGCAGAGACGGGAGGATTGCTGAGTTCGCGGCGGCTTGCCTGGGCACCATGGTGAGCTCAGGGCCAGCCTGAAC
>PVIC010037912.1:0-17822 GCA_004025085.1 Thryonomys swinderianus | reverse complement strand
TCTCTCTCTCTCTCTCCCTCTCTCTCTCTCTCCCTCTCTCTCTCTCTCTCTCTCTCTCTGCAGGACCCTCCTTTACAGACAAGGGATCTCTCAAAGGCCCACGGGAGCCCCAGGCCACTGCCCAGAAAGCATCTGTCCCTGCAGGTCAGCAGTGTGCAGGTCCGCGGAAGCCTACTGTGAAGCCGCTGGCGCTGCAGAACCCGGATGAGGAGCTCTGGGCGGGACTCCAAGCTCCCTAGAGATGAGGACGGCTCCTGCTCTCCATGGAGACCACCCCAGCCCTGGCACTCCCACAAGGATGGCATGAACTGAAGCAGAGCCTCAGGGAGGGCGCAAGACTCGTGCAAGGCTGTGGCCTCACGACACAGCCCGGCTCCGTCTGGTCCCCCGCTACCCACGGCACTGCTGGGACCCTAGCAACAGGCGGGGCCCTGAGCGCCTGGAGGAGCCACAGGCCGTCTCCACAGCAGCTGCAGTGGCAGGTCTAGCACTGCTCGATCGCTGAGGGCACCGAGGCCGGCAGCGGTGGGCAGCTCAGTGAGGCTGCAACAGAAGCAGCAGCGCTGGGATTTGAACCCCGCTCCCTGCTGCCGCCAGGGCCCACATGACCACCAAGAGCTGCACCATCCGCGCAGGGCACTGGCTTAGGTCTGCACAGGGGAATTTCCAGACTTTCTGCCCTGGGGTGGAGCACTGGGAGCGGGATCCCGGCAAGCCCCGGCTGTCCCAGGCGGCCTGTGAGCAGCAAGGGCCTCGGCTTCCTGGCCAGAAAAAGACAAGGAAAATGGCTGTTATGAGACGCAGACGGGCACAGACCATGCAGGGGAGAACACAGGCCACGCACAGGGGCACCTGGAGGACAGCCTGGCAAGTGTGTCTCTGCACCCCTCTGGCTGCCGCCGCCACGTTACTGCTGGCACTTCTAGCCCTCTGCTCCCTGAATCCTTCCTGGACGAGCACTGGGGAGGAGGAGCCAGGGCCCAGAGGAGTGGGGAACAGGACCTGTCCCTATGCCAGCCCCAGACCAGGACAGGGCCGGACTTCCCCGGGTCGTGTCCCCACCCCATCCCACCATGAATCAGGAATGACAGCTCCCATCTCTTACAGGAGGTGGATGCAGAGCCAGTGGGAAGGGAAGTTGAAAAGATCAGCCTGGGGCCGGAGGGTTAGCTCAGTGGTTCCAGCGCCTGCCTTGCAAGCGCAAGGTCCTGAGTTCGATCCCCGGTAATCACATACAGTGCTGGGCATGGAGACTCACACCCACTAGCAATCAAAATCACATACTACAGTGCCGGGCATGGTGGCTCACACCTGTAATCTCAGCACTCGGGAGGCAGAGGCAGGTGGAATGCTGAGTTCGAGGCTTGCCTGGGCTACATAGTGAGCTCAGGGCCAGGCTGAACTACAAAGTGAGACCCTGTCTCAAAAAAAAAAAAGATCAGCCTGGCCGTCTCCTAGAGCAGGAATGGCTGCCTGGAAGGACACAGCAAATTGGCCGTGTCTGGTCTGTTGGAACTGTTCGCCTGGAGAAGGGTTGGAGTACAGAGAAGGCTGAGGCACAGAAGAATCACTGGGAAGAGAATGGAGATCTTTTTTTTTTTTTGAGACAAGATCTTGCTTTGTAGTTCAGGCTGGCCCTGAGCTCACTATGTAGCCCAGGCAAGCCTCAAACTCAGCAATCCTTCTGCCTCTGCCTCCCGAGTGCTGGGATGACAGGCATGAGCCACCACACCCAGCACTGTGCTATGTGGTATTGATTGCTGGTGGGCACGAGTCACCATGCCCAGCATTGTATGTGGTTACTGGGATCAAACTCAGGGCCTTGCACTTGCAAGGCAGGTACTGGAACCACTGAGCTAAATCTCCAGCCCTGAAGATCTTTTTTAAGCCCCTATATTTTAATTATTCTCTCTCATATATTTATAAAATAGGTATTCCTATTGTTATTTGATCAAAGAGTAATTGAGGGCCAGAAAGCTTGATGAGATTGATTATTGATGTCTGCACTGTGCACAGCAATGGAGGGATCTGCAGATTGATTATCAATGTCTGCCCTGGCCACACAGCAAGGGAGGAAACTACAGAGGAATCTCATAGCACATGCACACTCTGTATCTTAGAAGGGAAGTCAATAAGGAACGCTGGTCTATACTGCCAAGGTTGCCAGGAGAACTGTCCTCACCAGCCCCAGCTTGTAGCAAGTCACAGAGCCATTGTCTCCCTGGGTGGGGCTATTTATACATGACTGGGCTCTGCCACAAACACAATGGCTCAGCCAAGCTGAATCTCCCCCTCTGCAGTTGAAAAACCCCAGCTAAGCCAGAAGCAATGACACACTTGTAATCCCAACACTTTGCGAAGCTGAGGTAGGAGAATTGCAAATTCAAGTTATACTTGGTTTACTTACTAAGAACTTAAAAAAAATTAAAAGGGATTAGGGATGTAGCTCAGTGGTAGAGCACCATTGGATATGATCTCTAATAGTTCAAAAAATAAAACTTAAAAAAAATTCCAAATGGAAAATCTAGAAGAGGAGGAATGCAGTGTCTCACTATGTGAAATTCATGTTCTTCCAATAGAATCTCTTTTTATTTTACTTTATTTTGTTGCATTTTTACAAGTTTATTTGGCTTGTGTTCCAGGCTGTAGTGGGAGGCTCCCAGCCAGCCCAGCAGGGCAGGAGTGTGGGGAGAGGAAGTAGTGCAAAGGGCGGGAGCCGGGCCACACTCCCCAGGACCCCCGCTTCTCACTGAACCCCACTTCCTAATAGCCTCATAGCCAATCACCTTCCAAAAGTCCTGTCTGCGCAGATCGGGACATCTGAACCCAAACCCTGGTGGGTTCCTGAGCACACAATGCTCCGTCCTATGGTGGCTCCCCGCCTCGCCTCTCCGCCGGCTTCCTGAAGCCTGTCTCCGTTGTTCCAAGGTCCTGTTTGCTTTTCTCCAATGGACTTTAAGATCTGAATTCTTGGTTCTCACACCGTCGGTGACGTAGACAGAGAGTGAGACACAGTTCGGGAAATGGAGCGGAGCCGGAGATGCGCGGACAGCAGAGGTGCGAACTGTCCCGGACGCCCCGCGGGCGGGGAAGGAGGGTGCACGAGCCCCGCCCCCTGTGCCTCCCCCTGCAGCACGCTGAGCCCCACGTCATCAGGGGGAGCTCGGGGCAAGGTCTTCCATGAGCTGAGCCCCAGCCGCTCCCTGGGGTCTGAGTCATGGGGGCGCATCTGCCCCAAAGCACTGGAAGCCCCCAGGCCAGGCAGCACCTGGGAAGCGCCCGCCCTCCGCAGGATCCGCTCTGTCTCGGGTCCTGTCGAATTTCCATTTCGCCGTCTCATCACCGGCTCCCCTAGGCCCGAGCACGGCCAGGGCTGCTCCGTGTCAAACAGAAGGACACGCGGCTTCTCCCGCGAGCTCCCGGCCCGGAGGACGCAGCGGGGGAGAAATGTGGCTGGTCAGACAGCAGCAGGGGACGGAGGTGCTGGGGAGACGCCGGCGGGAGCCCAGCCCGACCTGCGGCACCAGAGGGCACCGGGAGGAGGCGCCCTTTGCACGGACTCGCAGGTCAGGAGGGGAACCGTAGAGGCGGCGATGGCCACACACCAGAGGCAGGAAGGCAGGAGCGGGTGAGCAGGGGTGAGCGGTGGACAGAGGGAGCCAGAGACGGGGGTGGGCACCCCATGGGTCAGGAGGAAGCCTGGCGTTTGTCCCCCGGCGGAGGAGTGGGTGAGAGAGGGCCCCACTCAGGAGGGGGTCAGGGGCTCCCCCTTCCCTGGGGCTAACGGCGCCCCCTGGGCACCCTCAGGCCCGGCCTGGGGCAGCTGGGAAGTCAGTGCCCTCGCCTGAAACCCAGGCGTCCGGTGAGCAGTGGTGAGCACTGCAGCTCGGATGCCAGCACAGCCCGGGCCCCCGGAGGCGCTTGATGGATAGTGATGGTCGCTATTGATAAGCAGAAGCCATTATCATTATTTATCAAAGCGGCACATGGGTTGGTTTTTTTATTATTATTATTATTTTAAAGATTGAAAAACACCCCCCTGGGTGTTTCATTAAAGGGTTTCAGGGAGGACACTGAGGGGCCCCGACCTGCAGTTTGGAAAGGTCACCGGACGGGCTGCTGGCCTGGGGGGGCCGGGGCGGGCGGGGCCGGGCACCGCCTCCCCTCGCAGGTGACAAATGGCGAGAGAGGAGGCCAGACAGGGCTCCGGGTGAGCTCTGCGCTCGGCACACAGCCTCGGGCGCAGGGGCAGGAGGGCTCCGGGGGCACCGGGACCCGGGGTGAGGCGCATCTCCAAGTCGTGGCTGAGCAGCCAGCGCCGGGACCGGCGCCCCGCGGGACCCTGGACGCAGCCAGCGACCCCTCTGCACGGCGTGGGCTGTGGAGACGGTGGGTCTGGCGCGCTGCTATGTCCTCGGCGCCCACACTCGGCGGAGATCCCACAGCGCCTCGGGCCCCTTCCCGGGTGGGGTCAGCTCTGGCCACGGCGCCGGCGGCACCACCCGCCCCGGGACGGCGGGGACTCGGTTCTCCGTCACGGCAGCCGCTGCTGCGCGTCTTAGCGCCTGGCCCGAGCCCTCCTCCTGCCCGAACGGCCTCTGCCCGCGCTTCACATTCTGCAAACTAATGGCCGCGCTTCCTCCGCCTGCCCCTCGTGGGTCTGTGCTCACGCTCGCGAGGTGCACGCGCCGAATCGAGCTCTGAGTTCGCAGAAGTACAAGGTACAGAACCACCGGCGACGGGAAAACAAGGTCCCGGAGCCCCGTCGCTCGAGGCCGAGTAGCAGGTGCGCGCGGGGCATCCTCGGGACGGAGTCTCCACAGCGACTGTGAGTGGCCTGTCGTTCATCACGAGTTCTTAAAAATCAGTCTTCTCTTATTTGTTCTAATCTAGCTAAATGGCCCTGCAATACAGCCCGCGGTTCGCTCAATAATGCTCGTTGAAAATCGTGTTCCCATCCAATTTCCAGCTCGTACGCTGGGCTACGGATTTCTTTTTCCTGCTGGAGTTTTCTCCAGTCCACCAAGTATTCCAGACGCAAGAGAGTCTCCGTTCGATTCATTCTAATAACTTTCTCCATCAATATGACTTTTGAGAGTGCATTCGTGTAGCAAATTAAGTATTATTTATGACTTTAATTTGTGCTCCATTTGGATTTTACATACAGGGGGCCGACGGGGCTATCATCGTTGTCATATTGTTTTAGACAACTCCTAAAATTAGACCCCACTCTCCCCTTTCAATGTTTACTGTGCTGTCTTTCCTGTTTTGTGCTGCGCGGCGCGTGGTTCACGCCGGGTGTCAAGTACATATGGCCTGTCCGGCCTCCGTCCACCGCCTCCAGCGCGGCTGCTCGAGACCAGGGCTGGGTCAGTATTTCTTCATCTCTGCAGTTCCTGGAGGGGCCGCTCCGGGCCCAAACCCTTGCTGGGACATTTGAGGTCTGCGTGATGCCCCCCCACTGTGTCCCCTGCTTCTGGGACACACTGAGTTCCCCCACCCCCGGGCGCCCCCTGTGCCCCTCCACTGGGCTTCTCCCTGACTCTTCCCAAGGCCAGAGCCTTCCCAGCCTCCGGTCTCCTGTGCAAGGTCTGCTCACAGGGAGCTTCCTCTCCGGCACGAGCAGCCCCCATTTTCTGCACTGCGCCCCCCATTCAACCGCCAGCCTCTCCGGCCAGCCACGCACCCACTCCTCCTGCACTGTCTCTCGGCCTCAGGGCACAGGCTCTGCCTGCCCTGGTCACCACTGTGGGTCAGGGGCCCCCGCGACCCAGGAACCCAGGGCTGCACCAAAGAGAGTAGAGCAGGGCACACAAAGGGAGAGGCGGCAGAACCTCCCAACTAGGGGACACTGGGGTCTTTCGTGAAGGTGCCGAGAACCTTCCCTCTCTCCCAGCCTCTTCTGCAGCGTCTGGGCTCCCGGTGAGCAGCTCTGAGGGCACACGTGCCGTGGGTATCAGTTTGTGTCTGGGGCCTTTTGTTACACAGCAGAACAGACTGAGACAAGTTCTTTCTGTTCTGAGCAACGAACCCACTGCATGTCAACATGACTGACAGTGGCGCTTTCTGTCTCCCAGCTTATAGGGGAGAAAATGGATCCAAGAAGCAACTAAGCTCCCAAGTCACCCTGATAGCATCTGGGTCCAAACCCAGGGAACCTGGCCCCACAGCCCACAGCCCGCACCACTGCACGGGGCCAGTGAGGAGACCAAATCCATGAGACAAAAAAATAGAGGTGCTTGGCAACCCGGGATTTGTGGCTTCGGAAGCCCAGATGGGCTTTCTGCCACTTCCTGTGCTTTCCTACTGGGGAAAGAAGAAGAAGAAGAAAAAGTAAGAGTCAGGTTAGTGGTGCACAGCTGTAATTCCAACAGATGGAGGCTGAGGCAGGAGGATCCCCAGGTGAAGCCCAGACTGGACAGCCTAATGATTTAGTGAGAGCCTGTCTCAAAATACAAGCTAAAAGGGATGGAGATGTACCACATTACCATGCCCTGAGTTCAATCTCCAGTACTGCCATTAAATAAATAAAGAAAGAGAAATCAAACTGTCTCCCTGAAGTCTGTCGGAGGGCGGACATAGTGCAGGGTACACCCCGAAGGCACCAGTCACCTGCATCAGGCCCCAGCACTCGGCTTCAGCATGTTGGAAATGATCATTCTTAGAACTTCCTGTAAAGATTGTTTTAAAACAAAAGTCCTCCCCCCCCCTCTCTCTCTCTCTCTCCCCCTATTTGCAAAGGCACTTTCGTTTTTTTTTTTTTTTTTTTTTTTTTTTTTTTTTGAGACAGGGTCTTGCTTTGTAGTTCAGGCTGGCCCTGAGCTCACTATGTAGCCCAGGCAAGCCTCAAACTCAGCCATCCTCCTGCCTCTGCCTCCCGAGTGCTGGGATGACAGGCGTGAGCCACCATGCCCAGCACTGTGGTATGTGGCATTGATTGCTGGTGGGCGTAAGTCACCACGCCCAGCATTGTTGTATGTGGTTACCGAGATCAAACTCAGGACCATGTGCTTGCGAGGCAGGCGCCAGAACCACTGAGCTAAATCTCAGGCCCAAAGGCACTTTCTTACTAGAAGAGAATGGGTGAGGCCTTTTCCAGTGAACCCAGCAGGTGAGGTGGCCCAGTCCTCTGCGCTTTGGACACAAAGTCTTTGGGGAGCTTGCAGGAGTGGGGGTAGGAGGCAGGACCCAGAGTTCTGCTTGGCTTTGCAAGAGCCTCAGGTGAGGGGACCCCTGCGTGTCTCTAGCTGCCTCCGAGCTCAGTGGGGGAGGGGGCTGCACAGTGAGGAGGAGGAGGACGGAGAGGAAGAGGAGGAAAGGGAGGAAGGGAGACGGGGCGGCGGGGGACACAGCTGCCTGCCTGGAGGGATGCCCGGAGACCCAGGAGTAGCCCCAGGCCTCGCTGCCAACACCTCTGATGAGCCCCATTTGCAGACGAGCTCCTTGCCAGTGTGACCCTTAGGGTGAGGTCACACTCCAGCCGGGGCCCTAATCCCATATGACCGTGGCCTCCTGACAGGGCAAAGTTGCTGGACATGGCGGTGGTGCCCGTAATCCCCCCCACACACAGAGAAGGCCGTGTGTAGACTGAAGCTCTTTGCCAAGGCCCGGGAGCTACGGGAGGTTCAGAGCCAGCACAGACCTGCCCAGCAGGACCCCACGAGTTTCTGTTGTGTGTGGCGGCCGCAGCCGGCTCACCCCTCAGGTGAGCTCCATTTTACAGATGGAGAAAGAGGCCGAAAGGGAAGGAGGCGCCTGGACCTCGGGCTGTGAGCGGCACGGAACAGGGCCCAGGGCCTGAGCCCGGCCGGGCTGGGAACGGGTCACTTGATCTGAGGGTTCCTGGACCCAAGGAAGGGCCCCGTGGAGCCTCCTCCCGCTGAGGTCTGGGGGAGCGGCCGGCACTTCCGGCCTGGGCCTTCACTGGCAGTGAGCATGGGGCACGCTGCACCTTTGGGCGGTCGGAGCCCCTCCTCAAGGCTCCGTGCCAGCCGCGCACTCTCCACTCACCTGCCATGTGCCCCACACTCCGGAGGCCGAGTCCCAGCAGCGGCAGGCAGTCTGTGCCAGCAGGAGGAAAGGGCGGCCTGTGGGGACAGAACGGGCCGGGGACGGGGGCTGGGCCAGACAGGCTCCTCCCTGCCTGCCCCACAGAGCTCTCAGCTTCATGGCAGCTCTGCCACGCACGCCGCCGCACCAGGGCAGGCCAGGCTGCTGAGCAGAGGCCCCGGCCCGCGCCTCCTCGCGGCGGTGTGTTCGAAGCACCCAAGGGACAGAGTCCCGCAGCCCGGCGGAGGCCTTTCCTCTAGCTGGCCGGCTGTGGGCAGGACGGGGCCGGGCTGCCGAGTTCCGGGCCGGGCTCCTTCTCAGACGCGGCGCAGACCTCCGCATACGCTGCTTAACCCCGTCCATAACACGGAGAGGATGAAAGTGACTGGTGGGGACATCGTGTGACAAATCCCGCAGAGAGCACGGGGAGGAGGCGGGCGCCGGGGGCTGCCGGGTGCACGGCTGACCCTCCTATCCGGGCCAGGCGTCTCTCCCCAGCATCCCGCCACGACTCCGAGGCGCACGGTCTGAACCACACAGAGAAGGCCCCTTTCTGCCCAAAACAAGAGCATTAAGGGGCCCGGCGACCCAGCCCCGTCCGCTCCTCCCCGGTGCACCTGGGCAGCCGTCGCGCCTTCCCGGGCCACAGAGCCATCCCCGTGTCGCCGCCGGGCCACAGGCAGCCAAGCACAGCTCCTGAGGACGCGCGCAGGCCGAGACGGTCCCCGGGAAGCCCCTCCACGTCCAGGAGAGCACTCTGCTCCCCGCTGCGCCCGTTGTGTGCCATCCGCCCGCCCATCCAGGTGAGACTCTTCAGTGGCTTTGCAGGCGGGGCAGGAACCGATGAGGAGCAGCTGGTGTAGACGCGCAGCTCGGCCCCACTTTGCTCTCAGGCTTCAGCCCCGGGCCCTGGCAGGTGGGCCGGCGCCGATCTTCTGCCTAATTGTGGGGAAAGGTAACACGCCAGACCTCAAAATAATTAGGCCGATGATAACGAGGGCCTGATGTTTTCTGTACAGTTGGAAGGGCCACAAACGCTCCGTTTCTAACCTGTGCCCCAGCTAATGACCCCAGGTGGGAAGAGAGCCACACGGCGTCTGGAAAGGAGGAAAAAGTATCCTGGGAACCTCAGAGAGACTGAATCACAGGGTGAGCTCCTCCCTGCAGGCCTGTCGCTCTGGATACCTGAGCAGATGTTCCACAGCGTCCGCAATGAAGGGTTTCAGCCCAAGGCGAGCGCAGCTTCCGGGAGCCGGTGGGTTCCGGGTTCCAATCCTGCCACCGTGACCGACTCTGACCTGGAGCAAGATCTGTGACCTTCCCGGGCCTTAGAACGTCGCCTGTGAAACGGGGACGGTGTCTCCACTCTCCTCCTTGTCGGACTCTGTGAGCTCCTGGCCCCCAGTGAAAGTGCAATAAAGCCTTGGGGTGGGGCCGGGGCATGCCGGGCGAATCTCAGCGTGAAAGTTATCAGGACGCCAGTGACGGTGGAAGCCAGAAACAGGCAGCAGGGCCTTTCCAACCAGCAGCGTAGAACTGGCATCTTCAAAGATTCAGGCAACAGACATTCTATTCCATTGCCCGGATGTGGCTATTTAGAAATTCTTACAAAACAGATGAGAAAAAAAAAAAAACATCCGTATAACTGGGGCTTGGGAGATCTGAGTGACCGTTTCACCACTGTGGAGGGCGGAGCAAAAGCCTTTGCACCATGAGCCTCAGTTTCCCTTTGTTTCGAGGCAAGGTGCAGGAGTAGAGCGGGTTTGACGGGGAGGGGTCTCTGGGAGTGGGCAGCAGGGGCCCCGGGCCCGCCCTCACGGGTGCAGTCGCAGGAGAGGGTTCTCCACACAATGCATCTCCTGGCTTCTCGGTCCACTCAGACCCCAGCGCTCACACTGCAGCCCCGAAAGAGACCGTGTCCGGCCCCTGGCGTGACCTGTCACGAGACAGAGGTGGGAAGTTTACCTGACGCGTGGAGAGGCACGGGACAGAACGGCCGGCTCTGCGAGGCCAGTCAGGGGGGCCTCTGGGAAACGTCCGTCTGGGCCTCGGGAAGAACTGGGGTGGCTGGGGAGTCAGAAGTGAGGCCAAGCCAGCTGGGGGGTCGAGAGGAGGGTTCTAGTCTACGGCGGGCAGCGGAAGGAGGACCCAGGGAAAGACGGTTTGTCTGAATTCCCCGAAGGAAAACCAAGCCTGCTTGCCTAGCTGTGGTCTGAGCAAAGCGGACTTTCCCTGCCGGGCTATTCTTCCGGGCTCTGCTGGCCACACTCACCAGCCCGAGCCTCCCGGGGACCGCGTCGGGAGTGACAGCACCGGCGGGAAGGAGCTGAGGAGGCCCTGTCAGCACCGTGGACAGGGACGCGGCTCTCAGAAGGCCCCGCGCCCCTGTCCAGATCCACTTTCTCCTCTCCGACATTTTGTCTCTCTTGCAGCTTTAGTCTCCCTACGAAGGGAAACTGAGGCTCCTGGCGGGGAGTGCTTTCGCTGGAACCCTCCGCTTTGCAGGACTGACGGGGAGACCCTGCCGGGTGCTATTCTGGTCCCAACAGCAGAAGCCCCAAGGAGGAATGGGTTCCGGTGTCCTCCAGCTCGAGCCGCGTGCTGCACTCAGGAAGGTCCAGGCCCCTGGCCACCTGCCCTGGCCTCAGAAACCCAGGCCGGGAAGATCCAGTCTCTGGAAGTCCTGGGAGGGGCGGCAGGAGGCTGGAGCGCGCCGGGACTCTGCTGCCGGCGTGGGTGTTTCATTGAAGGGAGGGAGCGAGCCTCAGCCTGCCTCCGCCCGGGTCCCCGGTTCCAGGATGGAAGCCCAAGGAGCTGGCTCCAGTTGGCTCTGGGAGGGAGGGGGGAGGGGAGGGGGAGGGGAGGGAGGGGGAGGGAGGCAGGGGGAGGGGAGCCCTGACACACCCAGCGCACACCTGTTCAGCAGGTCTCAGGAAGCGGGGCTCCCCTGCAGCGGAGACTTCCCTGCACACCCCGGCTCATGGGTGTGGGGTGCTTCCTGGGAGGCCCAGCACGCGAGAAGAGCCCAGACGGACACCTGCAGCTATGCCAGAGTGCTGCCGGGACAGGGCGGAGGAGGGAGACCCCAGTGCTCGTGCCCCTGCCCTGGTAACCGCCAACTCCCGGCAGAACCCACGTCAACCCTGCCCACTGGCACAGTTCAGAACCTTCCTGATGCCGTCCCACTCTCCCTAACCCCAGGCCTCACAGGACCAGCAGCCTCGATGTGCCCGTCGCTTTTAATCGGGGACATTTTGCATGTTCGGTGCCAGTATGTTGGTTAGAGCAGCGTCCCTGTGCCGGGGCCACTGGGGCTACTGCGCTGGGCACAGGAATCCTCTGTGGTCGCTGTGGTAAGTAACTTGTGACCATCGCCCCCCTAACAGGCGGCAGCTCCTCCAAGTCCCTCCAAGCCAGCCTGGCACCCCTCCTCTCACGTGTGGCCACTCCATCTTGGCTAAGACAGCCGGCGGTGTCTGGACGCAGGCAGTGCCCCGGCACGCGGACCGCTGTCGCGACGACACAGCAGCCCTGAACGGCTCGCCCAGCGCAGCAGCTGCGTGTCCTGCTGCAGCCCTAACAGCTTTGCCGGGGCGCCCCCGCCTCTTCCGCTGGAGGCGTGAGAGCCCGGAGGACGACAGCACGAAGGGAGACCGCCCTGCCTCACCGGCCCGTGGGAAGGGCGTCGTGGTGACCACGCCGTGAAGAGCGGGGCTGTGCGCGGGGTGAGCGGAGCTCCCCACGAAGGGCATCCTGCGTGGGAGAAGTGAGGGCGCTTCGGGTCGGTAGGGCCCGACGCCGGCTCGCACTGGCTCTCGCAGTGTTGGAATCAGACCCCCAAGGCACCGAGCGTCTCTGATAAGCCAGCTCCTGAGCACGCGCTGGAGGGAACCCCGCTTCTAGGTGGACCCTCAGGATCGTGGGGGGGCTTCCGGCGAAGGCTCCATCCGAGGCACGAGGGAGCCTAGCGGGCTTTCGGACGCGGGCCGCAAGGGCGCCGGGAAGGCGGGGAATGCGGCCGAGGCCCCGGTAGGATGAAGCCGTGAGGCCGAGCCAGCGCAGAGGCGGCGGCAGACCGGGGGCCGGACTAACGCTGCGGCCCGGGCCATCACCGAGGGCCTGGGCGAGATGTTCCAGTGTCTCCTACGTAAAGCGGAAGCGCGAACGCGCTTGACCTCCCTCCTCCGGCTGCCGGTCCTGAGCGGGCCTGTCTCTCGGGCCCGGACGGGACCGCACGACGCTGTTCGTCGTGTTTTACACGCAGGGACTTCCCAGCCGGGGAACGACGGGCCCGGCAGCGAGTGGAGAGCAGGCCTATCCCTGAGCCGAACTCCAGAGCGCCGCAGTGACTTCACGGCCGTGGGACGCGGGGCAGCACTGAACGTAGAGAGAAGCGGCTGCCTGGCGGGTACTTCTCCCGGCGGGCATGCAGCCCCGGGCCCCCGTCTCGGGATTCGCCACGTGTGCAGCCCAGACACCTCTGGCCTCGGAACGTGAGGAAGCAGCGTCTACAACATCGCCCAGCCCCAACCCAGACCCAAGGGTCCGGCGCGGAACACATGGTCCGGCCCGCAGTGAGACCTCGCGGGTCAGAGAGGCCTCCTCGTGTGGAAATGGAGAGGACGAGGCGTGCAGAAGACGCTGAGCAGCCGAGGCAGACCCGACCCAAGGCCTCCCAGCAGCCTGGGTCCGGGTGCAGGCGGAGACGTGGAGGACACCGATTCTGTGGAACAAAAACAGACTCCTGACCCGTCCAGGGAGCGTCTGGTTCGTTTGCCCCACTTCTCAACTAAGTCCCCGGCACTGGCTACGGAGAGACATTCGCCAGGGCCTTGGACCCGGCGGAGGACAAGCCCTCGGTGCGCTGTCCACGTAAAGAGCAAAGCGACAGCGTAGGCAAGCAAGTCACAGTCCGGCAGGCTGTGCTGGGGGGACGAGAGGCAGCGGGCGGGGCACGGGGTCCCAGAGGCGGCGGGGAAGGGGCCCTCCCTCCCTCAGGAAGGACCGGGCCGGTGGTCCCGGAGCTCACGGAAGGGAAGGCGGCCGCGGCCTCCGGCGCCCTGCAGAGGGGCCCGAGCTTCTCTGGACATCACAGCCGGACAGACAAGGCCACCCAGGGGCAGAGATGAGACGACCTGAGGCCACACGCTGCAGAAGGGGACGTCCCGGACCCACACCGGCCTGGCTGGCCCAGAGGAGCCCCAGAGCTGCCGCAGGAGACCCCGGCTGGGCACGGAGGGGCGCAGCCTGGGCCTCCCTCGTGGCTCCGCTCTGCGGGCCGCGGGCTCCCTGGGCCCTGCTGGCGTGAGGAGCCTGGGACGCGCTCTGCCTGCCTGCAGGGACATCAGAGGCCCAGCGAGCTGCGGACCCAGCAAAGCCACCTGGGGCTCCTGCCGTGTGCACAAGGCTGAAAGTGAGTCTCCAGCAGGCCCGGGGGACCCTGCAGGCGTCCTCTGCTCAGAACAAGGGGCGGGCATGTGTGTAAAACATCGGCTTACACACTGCCTTTGCCATGGCGTGCTCTAGGTGCACGTATGTGTGTGCGTGCGTGTGCATGCACATGTGTCGTGCCTTGTAAGCACCTGCCGCATGCCAAGCCCCACCTGGCATCAAGGTCTTCTTCTGAGGGTGGGAGCTGGGGCCCCACACCCGCCCTCTGACTTCGAAATGCTCACATCGAAGCAGAAATGAGGGATCTGGGGTCAGAGCCTGTGCACGGCTCCCTCCTGGGAAATAAGTGCACCTTTGCTTGAGGTGAATTCCAGCCTCTCTGGGTCACCCCATCCCGGGGGCCTGGGGCTTCCTGCAGGCTCGGGCGGGAGGAGGAGCAGGGGCTTGGGCCACTCAGGGACCTTAAGATGACACACTTTACCCCCAAACCAGGATCCGTGACTTCGCGCCCTGACACGGGCTCTCGGACAGGGGCCCGTCTACACCTGGCTGTTTCCGCCCCTCCACAGAGGAGACCACCTCGCACGTGCGAGTGGCCAGAAGGGTTTGTGCCGTCCCACTGCCAGTGAGGGTGACACAGGCGACTTTTCTGGGGTGATGTCTGGGGGGGCTCGTGAAGAGAGAGGGGCAGACAGCTGGGCAGCAGAGCCCCTGTGGGAAAAGCCCCAGGGACCCTGGTTTTGCACCTTGGCCCTTTCGAGCTGCACCTCTAAGAGGAACTTGCCGTCTCGTTGATGGGTTTTCTCCCCAGAGACCCCTCTGGCCACTTGGCCTCTAAGTCTGGGCCAACGGACTGTTGAAGAACAGAGCGCCGCACTGCTTTGCTGAAGGGTCCCCCTCACCACACAGTGACCCCCAATTTACTCAGAGCTCCACAGCAGGTGGCAGGTGACTCCCAGGCTGGGAGAAGAGCTGAATCGGTCTGATGTCATCGCGCTCACGCCCTGGGAAAGGCCACCGTGGCCAGTGGACACCAGGCTCCTTGGCAGCCCCGAACTGCTTTGCATCCTCATGCTCCACCTCAAGCCCTGGGGGCTGGGCTGTGGCCCCAGAGGACGAGGCCCCCAGGTCCAAGTCTTGTGGCCTGGAAAATGGGTCCACGGTAAGAGCGGAGTCAGTCCAGAAGGTCGGCCCCAGGGATCCCCTGGGAAGACGCACACGAGCCCCCTGCCCGAGGGCCCAGGGGCTCTTCGGCAGAGCCACCTTGTCTACCTGAGTGCCAGCCCTCTGCTCAGAACTCTCCACCTAAAACACGAATCCGTCAGCCCACGGTCTTGCCACGCCCTAGAGCAAACATCTCCCACGAAGCCCTCTGCTCCCTGAGTTCAAGGTTAAGCCTCTCACCCTCTTCTCACGATAGCCTCACTGAACATGACCACTGTCTCCACTGCACGCGCCCAAATTTTCAGTTTCAGTGTCTCCGACAAGAACAGGGTCTCCCAGCCTCACACCATGCACCGTCTACTGTGAGGTGACTTCCTGTTGTACTGTGACAGCCAAGGATGCCCCCAGACATGGCCAGACAACCCTAGAGTGCAAAGCAGCTGTCTGCTGACCACAGGGACAGACTGGAAGTTCTGGAGAGGGACACAAGAAAAGTCCCTGGGGAGATGAATCTATACCAAATGCTTTCCCCAGCCGAGCCTCAGTTTCCACGCGTCAAGTGGAGATGATGGCATGTGGTTTGCAGGTTCACAGTGACGAGATGACAACACGCTCTCTCACACTGGGCCTGGTGTCTGTCTACTATGCAGAAAACTGAGTGCTGGCACAGACCCTCCGCTTGGTGAGCTTGCTACACACAAGACTCTTTCATGCATACCCTCCTTCTTCCTCGGTATCAGTATTGCTGCCCCACTTTGCTGATAAGGACACTGGAGTCCAACATCAGCAGATTCACCCAAGACCTAAACCACAGCGTGTTGGCACTTGAGCCAGGCCCATCCTCCAGCTCCAAACCACCAACTTCTCTCCAGCACGTGATGCCCTCCCTCTACTTCCTGCTGCTCCTCCTCCCCAGCTGCCCCTGCCCATGCCCAGGCCTCAGCCTCAGGCCAGTCCCTGCCATACTGCCTGCTTCATCCACTCTGACCCAACCCCAGGACACTGACCCTTAATGTTCCAGCTTAAGGAGACCACAGTGTGGACACTCACTCTGTAGTAGGCGGATGAGTGGATGGGTTAATGGATGGATGGGTAGGTGGATGGATGCGTGGGTGGGTAGATGGATGGATAGGTGGATGGGTGGGTGGATGGATGGGTGGATGGGTGGATGGATGGGTAGGTGGGTGGGTGGATAGGTGGATGGGTGGGTGGATAGGTGGATGGGTGGGTGGATGAAAGGTGGACTAGTCAGCCTGAACTCTAACCAGAAACCTGACAGCCAGTGGGCGAGACAGGGCCCACAGGTCTCAGAGGTGAGGTTCCACACAGAGACCTACATCCTGTCCGCCACTGCTTCTCTATAATATGCCCACAGCCTCACATCAAGGGGGACACCACACAGGGAGACAACACACCTGCACTTTGCACAAGTTCATCCCATCCACAGGGGAGGGTGGCCACACGGGAGCAGAGTCCACCAGAGGCTGTGACCGTCAGTTCCAACCGCAAAGCCACCCGCAGCCCTCGGGCCGGTGCCACAGGGGCTTTCCAGGAGTCCCCGTGCTCTCCCCCGCTCAGAGCACCCAGCCTGCCTCCCAGTGTCTGCCGCTGCCTGGCTCCAGGCCTCGCAGGCTGTGCCGGGCAGCACCCATCCCCCCACTCCGTGCCACCGTGCCTGCCTGTCCCCGGCTATGTCTTCCTCCTCCACCCCGCTGTGCTAAGTGCCAAGCCTCGGCTCCTACCACCGCGTCCCTGAGCCTGGGACGGCATCGCAGAGGCTCAGTCCTACGGCAGGGAGGAGGGAACACATTTCACAAAGGCGCTGGCTTCTGGGTCACAGTGGCCTGGGGACACAGCAAGTGCCCATAAATCCCTGTGCCTGCTTCCATGTCGCCCGGCCTCTCCCTCAATACGACTCTGCCTCCCAGTCAGAGATGGGAGGTGCTCCCGGTGCGCCCCCACCTCCAGACAGCGGGGCGGGGGCCAGACAGATGGACCCCAGGGACTGCGCGGCACTCCCGCCTCTTTGCAAGAGCAAAGCAGCAATGGCAGAAAGATACAAAAGAATTTCTTCCTACAGAAAAAAAAAAAAAAGATGTGATCATCTCTTTAGCAGAAAAAAAAATACAATCCCTTAAAAATACAGCCATACCCTGTACATGGTCTGTTTAAGTGCATTTTATTAAGATTGATACCACTTAATGATTACTGAAAGAATCGCTACATAAACAATACCGTTTTCGTGCGTCAGGGCTGGAATATCTCTAATTCGAGGCAGTTCACCAGCCCCTTCCGTTCGTGGATGTGGCAGTGTTCAATTAATGTCAGGCCTTATGGATTTCAATCTGGCTCGAAATATATTTAAACAAATGAAGTAGATACAAATGTGGGCTCTTTGGCCAGCCAGAACGAAAAAAATCCATTTTCTATCCCATTTATAATAAGAACTAATTTGAATGTAATTTATCTAAAGCACAATGTTTCCTAATTTTTACACGCAACCATTACTTATAGTTTAAGTAATAGTTATATCCATGGATCTAGTGCACTTAATTGAAAACGCATAGCATTCAAATGCAAGGTTTAATCCTTCAAAATAAAAGCATTATCTTAAAGAATAATTGAATACTCAGACTCAGAACAAGAGAGAATGGGAGAAAGAGCATTTTCACAGGGAAAAAAAAAACCTCCCCTTAAATACAGCACTTCTCTGTCTTTACGTGGTATCAGAATTATGTCAGAGTGAAATTAGCCACTCTCAACCTGCTACTTCAATTCCGATTACCACCGCCTCTCATCCGAGTGTCAGACTTGGCACCGGCGTCAGATCCGTCTGCCGAGGAGTGACATGTCAAGGGTGACAGTGACAAATTGTCACTAAGTGAGGAATAACACATGACAGGGCATGTGTCCGTAATGAGGGATCCGCATGCCAGGCAGCCTGGGGACGCGCGGCTCAGGGCAAGAGCTGCAATCACTCCTGGAGCTGCGGCTTCTCATTAGGGCTGAGCCTGCGTGGAGGGCTCGCCGGCATTACAATAAATCAATAATAAATAAGCTCCTAAATGAACAACACACGGATAAAACCCTGGTCCGTAAGAAGGAAAGAGAGAGAAAGAGACAAAAAAAGAAAGCGAGAGAGAGGGGGGGAGAGAGGGGGAGAGAGAGAGAGAGAGAGAGAGAGAGAGAGAGAGAGAGAGAGAGAGAGAGAGAGAGAG
>PVIC010037911.1:0-17853 GCA_004025085.1 Thryonomys swinderianus | reverse complement strand
GAAAGAAAGAAAGAAAGAAAGAAAGAAAGAAAGAAAGAAAGAAAGAAAGAAAGGCACATTGATCATGAACTTCCAGCTCTCACAACTGTGAAAAAATAAATCTTTTTTTTGAATCACTTGTTCTGTGGTTCCTTATGACTGCAGTCCTAGCAAACTAGTATACTTAACCAAGCAACTGCCAAGTTTAAAAAAAAAAAGAATGCAATTTTCAAGCAGCTCTTCTCAATCAATTACCAGAGATTTGGAGATACTAAACAGATTTTCAAAAGGATTTATGTTGTAAATATTTGTTAAAAATCAGACAAGCATACAGGACACAGCAATGAAGAAAAGCAGACCTCCCCCTGCCCTGAGTGAATTTACAGACCAAAGGAAGAGGCAGACACAGGATCATGGTCTGAGAAGTACACCTGAGCAGCACAGCACTAGACAGCAAGGTGAGCTCTCTGAAGGTGGCAGCCTGGGGGTGTGAGGACACTAGTGACACCTGGCTGATTCAGGGTTCCCAGAAGTTTTTCCAGGAGTGAGACCTGAAGGATGAACAGATAGTAGGCAGTAGAGAAAAGAGGCACCTCGGGCAGAAGAACCCAACTTCAGAAGAGCCCAAGGTAACTGGGAGCAAGAATAAGACTGAGAAAGCTGAGCCTAAGATGCAGACAGAAGCTGTGGACCAGGTGGAAGTCAGACCCCAGAGCCTGGTGGTACACAGTAGACCAAGTCTAGATGGATTCATCCAGTTGGGAAGTCAGTGAAGGATTTCATCTGAACATCCAACTCATCTCTGTCTCCTGCATTAATATCTCAAGACCGAGTGCACCCTAAAACCATAAGGTTCTCCATCCCCACACACATTCCTCAAGCTCTTACATCTCCTAATCAAAAGTGTTAAACACGGGGCCGGAGATTTAGTTCAGTGGTTCCAGAGCCTGCCTTGCAAGTGCAAGGCCCTCAATTCGATCTCGGTAACCACACACAATGCTGGGCGTGGTGACTTACCACGCCCACCAGCCATATATACCACATACCACAGTGCCAGGTATGGTGGCTCATGCCTGTAATCCCAGCATTCGGGAGGCAGAGGCAGGAGGATTGCTGAGTTCCAGGCTTGCCTGGGCTACATAGAGAGCTCAGAGCCAGCCTGAACTACAAAGCGAGACCCTGTCTCAAAAAAAAAAAAAAAAAAATGTTAAACTCTAAGGCTAATCTTCAGTATGTCCCAAAAGGAAGAGACCTCCTGCTTGAAATATCTGCATTTCTTCTAAGCCAATCTAATACAGCAGCAACCTAGACAGATACACACAGACCCAGATGTAAGATTTCATACTTAACCTCCTCCTTTAAAGAAAAAGTTTCAAAACTCTCTTAAAGTGTGGTTATGTTAACATTCAGCTTTTAAGCATGCACTGTAAAATTGAGTTCTACAAGAAAATGGAAACATCTGTGAGAATATCAATAGAAAGTGCAAGAAAATCAACATTATTTTATATGACTTTTTTTTCTCCAAACATTTTAGGATTCATGATCAGTGAATCTTATCACATCAAACTGACAAGAAAATAGATATTAAACTAAAGTTACATGAAAATCAGGAGATTCAATAGTATTATTTAATAGAGAAAATAGTACACAAGAAAGAAAACAAGCATCTTTCTCTAGTGACTGTGTCACCACATATATGAAGTAAACAGGGATAAAGATGAATTAGTCATGTTATAATTAAAAACAGCTGGCCAGGTGTGATTAGCATGTACTTGTAATTCCAGTATTCTGGGAGGAGAAACTGGAGGATTTCAGGTTCAAGCTCCAGCAAGACCGTGTTCTCAAAATGAAAAATTAAAACTTTTTTAAAGGGAGCTGAGGATGTAGTTCAGCACAATGGCCCTGAGATCAATCCCCAGTAGTGGGGAGGGAAATGTTTTGAATGATACCAGCTACAGGACACTGGGCTAAATGCTTTTCAGAGCTCATTTGCATTTTACTTATGTAACAACCATGAAGAGCACTGAGTGACTTGCCCAAGGTCTTTGTGGAGACTGCAGTCTATTGACCCCAAATACTTGTTTGCTCATTTCATTCAGATGATAATTTTCCCAATATTTACCTGAATATGTGGCTACCCAAAATAAAATCCCTTATAACCATGTAATCCTGTGGCCAAGCTTTGGCCCATAACATGAAAGCAGAGTGATATCCTGTTATCCAGGGTCATTAAGAGGCAGGATCAGCCCAGCCCTCTTCCTTCCTCTATTCTACTACTAGGGATGCTGTTGTGATGGCTGCAATTCCATCTCAGATAGCAATGATGAGGCCACAGCCCCCAGGTGAGAGAAGACTGTGGTAGAGGGAGTCTGGCTAGATGACACTATTGAGCAAAGTCCCTTACCTGGCTGTATACTGCTTACACCCAAGGTTCATTAACCTGAGAATAATAAATTTCTGTCTTATGGAGGCTACTGTTCAATTGTTTTGAGACCCCTAGTGGTTCCTTCCCTTGCACACCAAATCTGATAGTCAAACCACAGCTGTTAGTCACTTAAATTAAACATAATACCCTGAACAAATTCACCTATCTCAATTCTCTAATCTATAAATGAGTATGAGTAAAACCTACAATATTGTGTGAATTAAGTAAGATATGATATTACTGCAATTTTAGCAAGAAGTGAGTCCTCAATAAGTTTGTTTCCTACCACTGTGTTCTCCCTCACACAATAGAATTCACAACAAACTGTCATAGTTGATCAATTTCACTGAATTCTTCCCAGTAATAATTCTGAATTTCCCAAGTCCAAAGTGTGCTTAAGAAGGTCCCCATGATTGGTACTCTTGGAAGTTTCCAGGACTCATCTTAGAGATGATCTTGGAGTTCTTCTAGATAGATAACATGAGCGGGGCTTAAGTAGAGCCACAGCACCCTGAGGAAACTGGAGCTGGAATCTAGGAAACTTTGGATAAGCTGTTTTACCTTTCAGCTTGCCTGTCTGTAGCCATCTCCACTTCCAAACCTCTCCCCTAAGAACTTTCTAGATTTTACTCCTCAGCTTGTAAAATAGAGATTATCTAGGCTTCAGTGGGATTTCTCCCCACTCCACCAAACCCCATATTAAAAATACATATTATTCTGTAAGTGCTGAGGATGATAGCTATGTAACCCTCATCTCTGTATCCAACCAAATGGGATCATGCACTAAGAACTGTTCACACACAGAGAAGCTAAATATTAGCTATGAAGTCATGCTCCAAGATAACATAGAAGACAAAAGAAAGTCACATTTAGTCAAAAGTACCCTTAAAACTATTTATATCACCCATAAACAACCACGTATGTAGATTTGTATTAAGGACTCACTAAAACTTGAGCTGGACTAAAGAGAGGAACAAAGGAAAAATCATATCCTCTATTTGGGCATTCAAATAGTCTTGCCATTAAGAAACTTATGAAATCCCTAGCATGTTTGCAGATGGATGGAAAATCTAAAATACTACTCTCTGTTTCTCTCTAAATTAAGCACATAAAACCTCAACAAAGGTTACTAGATGTGCTTTATGAGCTAAGAATTAAATAGGATAATGTCTGAAAATACAGATAAACATAGAATCTAGAACCTAGAAAGTAGATTGAGACTTGCTGAATCTAGAGCCATTTTTAATTATACCTGCACAATATTGTCTTGAAAACAAAACAAAACCAAAAATCTGGCGAGACAAACTTAGCCAGTAGCTTCACACTGTTCCAAGTTGATTCTTCCACTCATCCTCCCCTGCCAGGCTGTGGTCCTCTTACTTCGAGGAACTGCTCTCTCCCAGATTTGTTTGTTGGTGTGCGGTTAAGAGGTTTGGTTAGATGTGAAATCACTGAAATCAATTAAAATGGAAGCCTCAGTTTAGCTCAGAATGTGGTTTAAATGGGACTTGGGAGGTGACTCTGAAGCCTACCTTCACCAGGGTAAATTTAAAGTGCTTACTCCATGTTTCCAGTGTAAACAAGCTGGTAAGCAAAATTATGGCAAGTAAAAGAAGTGTGGTTCCCAGGAGTTCATCATGCCTTCTGAAGAACCCAGGGGCCCAAGGGTTCAATGCCCAAGACTGAGATGTCAGATGTCAGGGGCAACACTACTGGGACCCAGGTGAGAACAGCTGGTGGCACAAATGCCAGCCAACCAAAACCTGAGCTTGGTGTGTGAGATCCATTTATAGCTCTACCCTTGGATCAGACTGACCCGGTTGGACAACACAACAAAATAGCAGGCCATTCTTGACCTCTAGGTTGGTCTAAGAAAGAGGAAAAGACAAGTGGAGAAGTTCACAGACTCCAGTCCACCTCCAGAAAATCATTCATACAGAGGAAGAGCTGGCTTAGCAGAAAGACCTGGCTCAAGTTTTCTAGAGCAGCATGTGCACTAGAACTAGAGTCCAAGCTGTAAATCCAAGCTGCATATGTAATTTAAAATGTTTTGGGGAAACATGTTTTAAAAAATAATAAGGTAGGGACGGAGGGTTAGCTCAGTGGTTCCAGGGCCTGCTTCACAAGCACAAGGTCCTGAGTTCGATCCCCGGTAACCACATACAATGTTGGGCGTGGAGACTCACGCCCACCAGCAATCAATACCACATATCACAGTGCCAGGTGTTGTGGCTCATGCCTGTCATCCCAGCACTCAGGAGGCAGAGGCAGGAGGATTGCTGAGTTTGAGGCTTGCCTGGGCTACATAGTGAGCTCAGAGCCAGCCTGAACTACAAAATGAGACCCTGTCTCAAATAAATAAATAAATAAATAAATAATAAATAATAAGGTAAAATTAATTTTAATATAATGATTTCTTAAAACCATCATTTGCAAAACATGACCATTTGAACATGTATTCAATATTAAAAATTAATGATGTATTCTATAATCTTTGAAATCTACTATATATTTTGAACTGACTATACATCTCAATTCAAATGTCACTTTCTAAGAGCTTAATATCTGTCCAGTGGTGACCATACTGGACAAGAGAGCTCCAGAAATACAGCAGACCTACCTGTGCCCCACAGACTAATTTTGTTCTGGCTTTCTTAATGGTTGGAATATTAAACATTGGTTCCTGGGCTGGAGATTTAGCTCAGTGGTTCCAGCACCTGTCTAGCAAGCGCAAGGTCCAGAGTTCAATCCTGGTAACCACATACAACAATACTGGCTGTAGTGACTCACACCCACCAGCAATCAGTACCATATACCACAGTGCCAGGAGTGGTGTCTCATGCCTGTAACCCCAGCAGTTGGGAGGCGGAGGCAGGAGGACTGCTGAGTTTGTGGCTTGCCTGGGCTACATAGTGAGCTCAGGGCCAGCCTGAACTACAAAGCGAAACCCTGTCTCAAAAAAACAAAAATTGGCTCATATCATTTAATACCTGATTTCACCTTACAAAAGTTGTTTCTAGTAACTACTAAGACTAAGAAGGCTAAGGGACACTAGAACACATAGTCACGCACAGCACTGAAAGGATAGTCTCTAGTAAGACTAGTGTAGATATACACACCCTTCTGTCTGTGTTGTTTATTTCCCACATGAGGTTAAGCACCCAGTCAAGTCTCCTCTCTGTACCTCCCATTTCTCCAAGGTTCATTTCTTCTCTCCACCAGCACATATCAAGGCCTTCAGGCAAGAGGAATGGCCTCTCCCAACACTCCTTCATCTCTCCCTCACTCTGGACATCAAAGGATCTTTCAATACTTCTTCTTGCTATTTTCTTCCTTATCAAAATCATTCAAGGACATCTAGATTTAATCCAAAGTCTCAACTGTAGCTTTAAGTAATACCATCAGCTACGCTATTGGTTCCTTCACAACCGGCCAATGATAACTCAACACAGCAACAATACAAAAGCTTCAACTGTGATGTAGGAGTTAACGGCTAAGTCAGCACATTTAAAAAAAAATCGTATAAGGCCAAGTTAATCCTTGGAAATTAAGCTATGCATAGAGTGCAATCTGCATATATTCACAACCTCACATATTTTTATTTAGGTACAGAGTCCTGAATATCAGGAGGTTTCTTCTCAGGCTTTCTAGAGCGCAGGTACACAGTGAGTGATACAGGGACATGATTTAAACTGTTCTCCTTGCCTAGTGTTCTTTTTTTCTTTTTTGCTCAAGTACACATAGGTGAAATCAGGAGGTAAGTACATACAGAGTAAGAATCAATTGTGGTAATAATTTCATAATAGATATCATTGGGTAAAGCATTTATTATGTGTTGAGTCCTGAACCAAACACTTTATTAATATTCTATGATTTAATTTTTTTCCCAAAAAACACTGTCATGTAGGAATACCACTTTTAGTTTCCAATCTGCAGGAACAGGCTTAAAGAGGTCAAAAATGTTGCCTTAATCATGTATCTAATAAGCAACAGAGCAGAGTTGAACCCAACTTGTCAAAAGTCTCCATTTTCAACAATAAAGCCAAAATCTATGATTGCACTTTTCCTGTTCTTCTATGAACTGAAAATATATCTATGGCTCCCATCTACTAACTGAGGATTTCACTCACCTCCTCTCCACAACACCATGAGCCACCCCAGATGTTGGAGCTATCCTATATTCTCTTTTCCAAACATTTCGATGTCTTCTCCAATCAGTAAGAATCCAGTAAGTGTTTACAGATGGTCAGTGTTTAGTACCAAAAGTTCAGAAGACACCCAAGCCAACCATAATTCCCACGACTAGAGACAAGTCTTCAAATGTTTATTATTTAGAGTCTATTGGGGGTAAAACTCCCCCCGGCTGTCTCAAGACTCCATGAGAAAGCACTTTAGTAAGCCACTACATAATTTACATTTTCTCATTTTCTTCTGCAAAAATTACAAATCTCTGTATAATTTCCCACAACATTTAACAGAATATTTAAACTAAGAAATGTCTTATGGATATAAATGTCAGGCTCATATAACTAAGTATGTCACGTTATACAACTAAGTAATACCCTAGACTTCCTGTGTGTATCTGCATAACAGTACTGTAAATATAAATGGAAAAAATAAGTAATAATTTATGAAAATTGATTTGCATTTCCAAATATAAAATGTGTAAAATCCAACTAATTAGCAAGAGTGAGGACTGAGGTGTTTCTATAGCAACTATAAAAATGGTAAATTATTTTTCTCCAAAGTGTTTTATATCTGCCTCATTAATGTTTGTTTTTCCCATTTGTTTTGTGGATATTTCCAAAGTGAAAGGTTTCAAAGATTGTAGAGATTCTGTGCTTTATTGCAAAGTTCAAGATGAAGTTTCTCACTAAGAAGTGTCTTATGTGCCGACAGCAATCTGCATTAAAGCTATATTTAGTAAAGTATCTTTCTAAAGTATGCTTATGAATTCATCCTTTTTCTTAGCTTCCTTTTACATTCTCCTTTTATTCCCCAGTTGTTCTCTGTACATCTCTGCTAAGAAAACATTAACCTCAATTCAGCTTTTCAACTTGTGTCCTTTTGGGCCACCCAGGTAATTCTTGAGAAAAGTCTGATCTCTGCAGAAAAAGTCTCCTTCAACTTAGGGTAAAAGAGCCCTAAGGAGCACCTTGAGGTGGGAATGAGAAGTTTGGCAGTGACCTTAGATCTGTTTCCCCACCTAAAATGAGCTGAATGAATGATGACCTGTCTCTAATTTTCTCTGTGAGTCTTTTCAAAGGCTCCTATTGCTCCCACATCAGTTAAACTCTTTTGCCAGGATTTTAAGTCTCCTTACATCGGCCCCACAAACCAGTTCACCTTATATTTATGCCCACAGTTCCCATGAGAATCAGTTCCTAACTTTAGATCAAAAAATTGATTTATTGGCTTCAAAGAACTATAAGTTTTTTTTAACTTGGTGTAAATTAAGTGTTTACTTCAGTGGGAAAATAGATAGGGAGAGAACAGCTATACTAGGCTCTAAATTCCTTGAAGGTAGGACACTTTCTTACCTGTGTGTTCCCAAAACTTTGCAGGAAAAAAGCCCTTCCTTAACCCACTTGTCCTTGGCGGGGTCTCCTGACCCCACACTGCTCAGTCTCTTCCAGGCCTCATCTTGAGTGGAGGGGTGGGCTCTTTGTTCTCTCCTCATTACCACTTTTCTGGTGGGCCATGCTCAATGCAAGCTCACCTGCTACCTACTCTGCTATAAACCTCCTTGCACATTCTATCTCATCATTTTCCTAAGTGGCACCATAGAATCCACCTCTGATCATCTATCTCACCTTTACAACTCCTCTGCAAAGTCCCAGAAGCAAGAATCGTGCTTCGTACAGTTCTATCTCCGAAGCACCCTAGTACAGTAGAAATCACGAGGTCGATGCTAGTAAATACGTCTGACCCAGGAAAAATATGAGAGTCATTAGTAGGAATTATTTAATTATCTAGAATGATTCAATTCATACAACAGGGAGGAAACATACATGTATAGTGTATACATGAATATATATATGAATATACTTGATATGGTGACCTATGTGATCTGATTTACAATCAACACATTCCAACCAGTGGCAAACTCCTGAGATACAAGTTAGTATGTATATTTCAGTCTATTAACTCAGACCACATTCATTACCCAAGCTCAATAGCAACTTTAAATTTATTTCCAAATTTCTCTTTGCAACTTCTTTGTTTTCCCCAGCACTGAGGATGAAACCTAGGACCTTTCACATCAAGCTATATCCTCAGTTTATTTTTTATTTTGAGACAGGGCCTTGCTAAATTACCCAGGCAGGGCTCAAACTTGTGTTCCTCCTGCCTCAGTCTCTTAGAGAGTTGGGATCACAAAAATATGACTTTTATAACTTTAGCAAATTGAAACTGCTACACCCCAATGTTCAGTTACTGCTTGGTGTTGGGGGAACTGAAATATCTAAACATTTAACAGTGCTACCAATCTGGGAAAGATTCTGCCGATCTATCCACATAAATGGCAATTGCATTCATGGGGAAAAAAAATAAAAGACTAATGTGTGCTGAGGACTATAAATTTCTATTATTTCTGAAAAACTTGGTTTGTAAACAGAATTCTGACAGTCTAACACTCATTCCCTGAATTTTGCCAAGTTTTAAACAGAGCAGGCACATAGCACAATCCAAATAACTCAAACCAATGCATGGGTCTATCTGTGCAAATGTAGTCCGGCAAACACATGCACATGTAATCCTTTGTGTGAGCTTGCAGGTGTGTGCACCAATAAAGACAAGTAGACAGTACCCAAAAACTACCCAGCTCCACTTAACTCTAAGCCCAACTTAATCAGACACTAATTCCCAGTCTTTCGCTAGGTCTTATTATACCTTCAGCAAAGTACATGGTATCACGTCTAAATGATCATGAGCAAATAAGGATACCCTTAAAGGACTGTACCACTGACAAGGAGCATATACCCCAGCTGGAACGGATTCACTTATAATGCCCCTTTAGCAATAGCTGTGATAATTTAATGCCATTAGTCTCAGTCTCCACTGTAAATGGCCCTAATGGACCCTGCGGTGTTCCTTCAGATTATATACTGATATTGGGGCACAGCTTTTATGCTCACATTACTGCTGCTAATTGTAAAGTACTTGTGTTGTATACAAGCAAGTGTTGCAATAAGTGTCTTCAGTTAACTTCTTAAGGGCACAGCTTTAAAAGAAGCATTTGTCAGCAGGATAAAAAAGGCAAGGGAACCTTTCATCTGGCTTCAACATTGAGGGGGATCCTACAAAATCTGATTTTCTTCGCTCTGTATTTCTTTGCAACAAGCACTGTTGCTTCAAAACTTGTTAGCAACCATCTCCTCAAAGGATTTATTTTGATAGTTCATGAATGTGTTGTCACACAGCATAATTAAAGCCTACAGAACTATTATCAAAACACAGAGGAAATGTGCTCAGGGAGGATGATGGCTACCCAGCCGCCTGTGTCTGCCGCTTCCCACAGGATGTGCGCTGACTGACCAGCTGGCTTCCAAGTTCTGACACTAGGCATATGGAGGAAAGTCAGGCCCCGGGGTAAAGAGCGCGGGCAGGCTTCAGTGAGCAATCAATTACAAGTAACAGCCAACCCCCGCTTGGTGACTGTATATATTCCCACCATCACACACTGCCAGCTTGCCTCTATTTTGAATGCAATAAAACTTGTAGGGAGCCGACTCATGTGAAACTCTTAAAGATATATGGTCGGGATTACGGGAAAAACACTAATTAAGGATGGGCTGAGGAACTAGGAGACAGCCGCAAAGGCTTTCTGCCTTTTGTATGTAACAGAGGGGGAAAGGGAGCGGGAATGGGTCTTCTGTTTGTTTCCTGGAGACTGCCCACTGGGCTAAGGGACTAACTGCTGGCCAAGGCTTGGCTGGTTTGCTTATTTCTTAAAGGTCTCCCCACCTTAATGGTAGTCAGAGGCAGATGAACAGATAGAATGGAAAAGGAAGTAAGAAAATGTTTGTGCTCCAAAGTTTCACTTTTTTTAGCTTGTGACTTTAAAAGATATTTTCAAAAAATATTTTTAGGCACTGAGTCAAATGTGAACTACAGTTGGGAAATTAAACAATATTTCCAAATGACCCTGGATTCAGACCTTGTCTTCACTGTTCTCCTTCAACACAGCCAAGTTCTTGGGTATATTTCTCCGCTTTGGGAATTGGGGAACCTCAGGGCCATTTACAATAATAACCCTGCTTCGCTTGTAGAAGAGAGAATCCTTAGGCAGATATTAATTTATTTTCTGTTTCACATGCCAGAATTTTCTCACTTAAAACTGCTGTTTGCGAACTTATGCAAATGACTTTAGACAAAAGAGGATAAAGAGATCATTAAGTGTTGTCATTTTATCATGTACTGTAACAAGTATTATGCAAGACAGTCTAAAACCCTGATGAACAGAGTTGTGCCAACTGTGTAGCTAAGGAAATGAAGCTCAGAAAGAACCAAGCAAGGCTTCACACTGTGATGAAAAATGCTGAAATTCAAACCCATTTCTTTTTTTCTTCTGTTTTTGTTTTTGTTCTTTGGACATTCAGGTTGCCCTTGACCTCACTATGTAGCCCAAACTGGCCTCAAACTCACATGATTCTCCTGCTTCAGCCTCCCACTTGCAGGGATTATAGGCGTGTACCACTCTGTGTGGCTCTAACCCATTTCTGCATGATACCCACTTTATGCTCTTTTTATTAGTCTTCTATTGTCCTTGAACTTCTGAGTGATATCTTTTGGTTCTGTGTCCAGAAAGCATATTCCTAAGAAAGTAACCTTTGAACAAAGGAGCCCTTCCTCCATGATATTATATTGGCAAAGTTACAAATTTATATGGCTTGTAATGTTCAAGGAAAGGAAAAGTAAATCTTTAATTTCTGCATTACTTTGCTTTATATTCACAAAAGCAAACTTCTAGCACCAAATTTCCATAACATGCGCTCTACACAAATGCATAAGGAAACTCAGCCATACACTAAAAGAATAGTCATAAATGTATTGCTTACCATAAAATATCATGAAATATGACAGAGAAGCCTCAATCACAGGAAATCAACTCATGTAAAAATAATCAGAGCTTCCTGTCTAAATAAAATCCTAAGCTGAATTCAGAGTAAGAGAAGATGGGAACAGAGGAGGATCTCGTATGAAAAACATTTATATTCTCTTAGTTCATAGCTATACGAGTTAGTTTCTTTGGAAACAAACTCTTCCTTCAGATTGCTATAAAGGTTACTCACATAAGGAAAGACAAATTGTTGGTAAAAAATAGTAGCTGAAGGTCAGAATCTTATTTCCTAAGAATAGGAAAACCAACCATATCCAAACACAATCCGCATGTCGTGGGTGAGATCTTGTACCCTTTCTTGTTCCACAGACCCATCTCTAGAGTTCCAAAACCTGCACAGATAAAAGCAAAGGAGAAACCAAGGTCTAGTCCTTAACTTTTCTTTTCAGTCTGAGAACCAAACCCAGGGCCCTCATTGAGCTATATCTTCACATTGGGCTATATCTCTCTTTTTAATTTATTTTGAGTCAAGATCTCTCTTAAGTTGATAAGTTGCTTAGGCTGGACTTAAACCTGCAGTCTTCCTGCCATTGTCTTCTAAAATATAGGGCTTACAGGCATGTGGCACCATGTCCAGCTAAGGTTATAGACTCTTTGCTACTTAATAGAAGTATTTTCTCAGGAACAGAAGCATTACCTTCACAGACTATAAAATGATTCCTAACCAACATGCCTACTAGAAACTAAACCTTGAGGAAGCTGTCATTTTTCCAATTTCATAGCCAGCTCTTGTGATATATTTTTAGAATATCTCATTTGGAAAGCCTTGCCAAAAATAAAACTGAACAAAAAATAATCAGAACTCATTCTTTACAATCTGAGGTCACATAGAAAAGTCATTTAACTAGATCATCTACTTGTTTTCAAACAGAGCCTGGAAAATGGAGACCTGTCACCATCACAGATATTCAAAGCAATGTGCCACTGATTAAGTGCAAATAGGTCTGAGGCAACTACAGAAACCCACAGATTCCCTAAAGAACAAAACAGATTTGAATGTGTGAGTGGAACTGGGATTCCTTAAAAAAGAAGCAGCCAGGTACAGTGGCACATGCTTATAGTTCCAACACTCGGGGAGGCTGAGGCAGGACTGCAAATTTGTACCTACCCTGAACAATTTAGTGACTTAGCAAGAGCCTGTCTCAAACTTTTTAAAAACAATTTTTTTTTAAAAGAGGCAAATATAGGGCCAGAGATTTGGCTCAATGGTTCCAGTGCCTGCCTTGCAAGCGCAAGGTCCTAAGTTCGATCCTGGTAAGCACATACAACAATGCTGGGCGGGGTGGCTCACCCCCACCAGCAATCAATACCACATACCACAGTGCTGGGTGTGGTGGCTCACACCTGTAATCCCAGCACTTGGGAGGCAGAGACGGGAGGATTGCTGAGTTCCAGGCTTGCCTGGGCTCATAGTGAGCTTAGGGCCAGCCTGGACTACATAGCAAGACCCTGTCTCAAAAAAAAAAAAAAAAAAAAACCGAGGCAAATATATAGCTCAGTATGAAGACCCTGGGTTCAATCACCAGTACTGCAATCAATTAATCAATAAATGTATATCCTATTACTTTGTACTCAAGTTTATAGAACCATCTCTAAGTCAGCATGGATACTCTTCAGAGCGTTCTCTACAGCCATGGGTTTGAAAATGGACATAAACCAAGAAAAGTGTGGCTACAGACCAGCTAGTCCTCAACCCCCTAACATTGAGTTGAAACATGTCACTTATGTAGGTAAATACAGCCACTTCATTGGTAGGATTTCCATTTCACAGGCCTTGCTGGGGGCAGTGGCAGATGTCTAGGGAAGGGAAATCATTTCAGCTGCAGAGTTCTCCAGATCTTGCACTAGTTATAAGCAGTATAAAAATGTACAAAATAATCTGTTGGCCACCAAAGCCCTGCATCTCACTAGTCAGAGGGGCAAACAGCCCACACAGAAGGCATGTTTCTGACCTCCCTCTCCAGGGCAGAGGTCAGAGGGGCCTGAAAGTGAATCACCTCCATGGTGTGCCAGATTATAACAGCCTTCCTTTGACATCAGGTGCTAACTTAAACTGGCTCTGCTCATCCTGTATTTTATACTTTGATGGATGTTACAGAATTCTCACAAGGAAGGTGATGATTTCCAGAGAGAAAAGGGGTCTGATTAAGTATCAAGTGGGCAAATAAGATGCCCAAGCAAATAATCTGAAGATGTCCCAGCAAAGAATTCCTGCAACTACTGCTTAAGTATGTGAGTTATGATTTTTGCTTTTCCCACAGTGTATACATGATGTGACATGCTTTATTTATTGGAGCTGATTTATCTACACTGCTTTATTGTTGACCAGCTTTTATTTCTTCTTTAACCTTATTAACCCTTGCTGGTATTTGACAGCTTAACACCCTCCATCACTCTGCAACATTCACTCTGAGAACCGACGTGGAACTAATAGCAGCATTTTTATTTCCAGCCACTGAGGTCACAAGCAGCTGGCCCAGCCTGAACCCTTCCCGATTTTTCTGTAGGTAGTTCTATTTTGTTGGGCCATTGCCTAAATATATCCCTACTAGTCTATCTCAATGTTTCAAATGGGTTGTAATTTCTGCTAACTTTGACCAATGCCAACGCACATCTCAGAGTAGGAATAACTTTTACCTCAAGAACAAAGCCCTGAGCAATTCAAGTGAAACAACTTGATGATTTCTTCTTCATTGTTTTGTTACCTTTCAAGTTTACAAAGGAGCATCTATTTGGGAACACCTCTCATTGTTCCAACAAACTTCAACAGTGAAATGAACTCCCAAACTTCTATTACCTGATGTAAGTGTGAATGAAATAGAGCATGGTCAGAGAGATTTCCTAGCTCGGTTTTTCAGCCTGAATTGATTAACTCTAATAAATTTAGGGAGGTGATTTCAGATGATGCCCGTCAAGCTGGATCTTATGGCCCAGTTGTTTATTATTTCACACTGCCCTGGGTTCAGTCTTTGACATTCACCACCCTAAAAGGTCACAAAGTCAAATTCTACAGCCAGATTTAGTAAGTCCTTCAATGATCAGGCTCTTGTGTTAATGAAGACTAGTTTTCTTAGAAGTCAGACTTTGTGGAGAAAAGTTCCAAATTGAATACAAATACCCTCAAATCAGGAAATTCATGCTTTCAAATAGCTGTGTCAGTATAGGAACATTTGAGGCCACAAAAAAAGGAAGAGACTACGGAGGAAAGCCAGCCAATGCCAACAAGCCAAGCAAACAAAGGAGTTAACAACTGTGGGGGCAAAAATAACATTTGCCCACCAGCAGTAACTGTAAATGCTGAGCCAAGAGCTGACAACCACCAGAGTCCCAAGGTGACAAACCATTGTTCTTACTTTCCCCCAAAATGTCACCAGACTCTGAACTAGACTTGCAGTTTTCCATTGCACTGTCCAAGCCAGGACTCTAAGCCTTATTAGTCAGACATGTTCTAAAGTCAAAAAGTTCTTTCCTTAAATAGAATCCTTGATGATGGAATCAACTATATCATACAAGCAAATAGATTTTAGAGCAACTACTTGGAAAGAAAATGGCACAACAGAGAAGCAATGGATCAGTGCCATGCTCTTTACTATCTAACCATCAAATCTTCCCCTTTTTGTTCCCCTATCTTCACCCTCTATGTATCTGTAAGATAACAGAAGAAAAAAAAACATATGCTTGCAACATGCACAGTTCTCACAGGGGAGTCTGACAAATCGAAAAGTAAAGAGAAAGAGAAGAGATAAGGTATATTTCATCTCATGTGAGCCCTACCTAACTTCCACTAACCTTATCCTCTTGGATGTCCTGACCTCATTCATCCATCTGGACCATTAGTCCATATCCTCATACCACCTCACAAACATTTGATCTCTTTTAGAAAACAGGAAAGAGGTATGTCCAGCATTTCATCAGAGGCAGTGCACTGGCTCTGTAGTCTAATTTTTTTTCCATGATCAAGAAATCCTAGGCTGGGCATTTAACTCAGTGGTTCCCACATCTGCCTTGCAAGTATAGTGTCCTGAGTTTAATCTCCGGTACCACATACCACAGTGCTGGGCATGGTGGCTCATGCCCATAATCCCAGCAATCAGGAGGCAGAGGCAAGAGGATTACTGTGAGTTTGAGGCTTGCCTGGACTACATAGTGAGCTCAGGACCAGCCTAAACTACAAAGTGAGACCCTGTCTCAAAACAAAAACAAACAAACAGCCAGGCATGGTGGCTCACGCCTGTAATCCCAGCACTTGGGAGGCAAAGACAGGAGGATTGCTGAGTTCGAGGCTTGCCTGAGCTACATAGTGAGCTCAGAGCTAGCCTGAACTACAAAGCAAGACCCTGTCTCAAAACAAACAAACAAACAAAAACCTTACTTGCATGCTGCTCCAATTCCTAGCGCCTGGTTTTATCTTTAACACAACTGTTATTTCCTACTATTACTTCACCCACTACTGAACCTGTGTTTCAAAGAGTCTAAAGACAGCTTGTTGAATATGCTAATTTCCAGTCACCTGTCCCTGGAAATTGTGATTTGTGTTGAGCCTTGGAAATCTCCATTTGATGAAGACGATTCATGCACAGATAGTCCTCAGATCACACTGACCCGAAATGTCAGCTGTTTATCATAGTCATGTCCCCACCCCTCAGCACTGTGCCTAGCATGTGGCTGGCATTTGATAACACTTAAGGGACTGAAAAGGTCACATTGATTCTGGCTCCTGTCAATCTAGTCCTGAGTTTCCAGCTCACATACAACAGTTGTGCTCCAAGACAGGTCACAACTGCATCTTGCACAGGTCTTTGCAGCTCCTAAGTTGGACAAAATACATGCAAGATTGTGCTGCTCAGGGCTCTCCCCACTCATACAGACCTTTCACTTACTTTCTTTTGGAAGAATGAACTTTAGCCCATTCCTTTTCCAAGTAAAGCTCACAAGGGAAAAAAATTACATGAACTTGGCAAATAAGAGTTTCTATTATTAAAAGCAGGTTGAAGTTGGGGCTTCATGCAACTGCTTCCTAGTTTCTGCAGTGACTCTATTTTAAGTGTGTAGATAGTGCTTGAAAATCCCAGCAGACTCTGGATGAAACAACACCATCCTCATTAACACAGAGGACACCTGGGCTCGTGCTGTGGAAAGAATACATCCTCTGGGTCAAACCTAGTGTGTGGTACTACGTGAACAGGAAGATGTGGGTAGGAGTGGGACAGAGTATAATTTTTAATTTCATTCTATCTAGGAACTCAGTTAAAAGATAGAGAGAACCAATTAACAGAGACTAAAAAGTCTAAGCTTCCAAAAATATGTCACCAATATTACAACAATTTAAATAGTACTATATGGGAAAAACATTGAGGGGGTAAAATTTGTATTCTCTCAGCAATTTATTTAGCCTAAATGATGCTGGCATATACTGTGAGCACGAGGCATAAAGTGCCTGTTCATATGGAATTCCCATTCTCCAGTTGGGGGTGAGGAAGTTACAGTCAGGAAAGAAACAAGTAAGAGTAAGATGTTCCACGTGTGTGAGCAGAGACTTCACCTATTTTTGTCACTGCTGAATCCCCTGCACAAAGCAGACTATGTGGGCTCAAAAATATTTGTCAGAGATGAATGAAGGGCTGGAGGACTGGAAGATGGGATGGAAGGATGGGAGACAGGAAACAGCAAGGAGCAAAAGTAAACAAGAAAGATTTCTCCCAGAAGGTGACAAGAGTCAGCCATAAATGATCTGCTGTGAGTTATGGAAAGAAGCACAAGCTCCCGTGATGTGTCAGGGCAGGGACAGTGAGGCCAAGCTGGGTTGGATGGTGTGCTGGGCACTAAGGACAGTGACAGGGCTGCAGATTGCAACTCAGACAGAGACATAATGGGATATAATAAATAGTTACCATAGTCTCTTTACCCATTCAGCTAATATTTTCAGAATATTTGATCCATAAAAGCCTCAGTGCCATGCTATGGAAAACACAAAGGTAAGTTCTTCACCTGAAGCAACTTACCAGAGTTTTAGAGAAATAAAATCTTAGGGATTCATTTTGAAAACAAAATGGCAAAACCTCAGTCCTGTAATATGTGCAACACATTATTTTTAAAAGCCATTATACTTATTATATAAAGATTTAAGCACCCTGCTAGGAATATACCCAAAAGAATTTAAAAATTCACATTGGAAAGACAGATGTACACCCTTGTTCATAGCAGCTCAGTTCGTGATAGCTCAATCTTGGAAACAACCCAAATGTCCATCAACTGGAGAGTGGATAAAGAAGATGTGGTTTTTTTACAAAATGGAGTATTACTCTGCCATAAAGAATGACAAGATCGA
>PVIC010037910.1:0-17856 GCA_004025085.1 Thryonomys swinderianus | reverse complement strand
AAAAAAAAAAAAAAAAAAAAAAGACGGTAGAAAGGACAGATTATCTGAAAAAATGACCTCTTTCAATGAATATCCAGGCTAGAGAGACCAGCTGCCAGCAGCACAGAAGCGCAGACTGTTTTTAAGAATGGAGTTAAGGGTACTTAGATACAAGTGAACAAGAGAGGAAAAGGGGGGGGGGCTGGCAGTGTGTGTTCACACACAATTGCAGAGACTCCCCAGGCAAAACAAAAGCTGTTCTAAGTCTGCTCCAACATGGTAAGTGAAGACAGTAAGAATCATGGAGAGATAGGTACCTGCCACAGAGCAGGGTCAGAGGCCAAAGGGTCTCTGAGGTTGGGGGCAAGATAATCCTACCTGCTTTTTATGGTCTGAAGATGGCGTTCCCATGTAATTTAAATGCCACAGATTTAACTCTGGAACCTCTTCCTAAAACCTTGAGATTGTGTTATTAGTTCAGAGGAACCAGGCTATTCACTGCAGCATCCACACGTTCCATGAAACAGTCTTGGCAGTTTGTACTACATCATATCTGACCAAGGTATCAGAGACCAAGAAGGACAAACAGGGATATGGAACACTATGCTAGGAATACAGTGAGTTGTCCCCAGAGGCATTCATCTGATGGGTAAGGTTCTTGCCCCACAATCTCTCTTCTGTTTCCTTTTTGGTACTGAAGACTCTGCCTGTGTCCTAAGGAGGATCTCATCTCCATTCCACAGCAAACTGCTCTTGCCAAGAATGGGTTCTCAGCGCTTCGGCCACAGTGTAGATGTGCATCACATGGGCTTTGCCTTCTATGTGGTAGAGTCACCCCATACCAGTAGGGACATAAAGGCAGGACTTGACTAGGAGTCAAAAGGTCTAGATCCTAGACTGTGTCCTGATCCTGAGACCCATAAATTGACTTGGAAGTATTCATTCAGCTTTTTCAAATATCAATTTCCTGGTCCTAAAGGGGCAATTATTAAAATTTGCCTCCTAGACTACAGTAAGAAACTCAAATAATATTAATAGCCAAGATATATATATAGGTAGATAGATAGATATTTATTTCTATTTTAAGTGATTGGCATATAAATCATTTGAGCCTTATTCAGTCCTATCTTGTTTGACTGACAGACTGAATATCCCTAATATAAACATCCAAAATCTCAAAGTTTTTGAGCATGAACTTGATGCCAGAAGTAGGAAATTTGACATTTGTACCCATTACAAATCTGGATAAAAATGTAGTGCAGTTCTTAACAAAAATGTAAGCAAAAATGGCCGGGTGTGGTGGCTCACGCCTATAATCCCAGCACTCGGAAGGCAGAGACAGGAGGATTGCTGAGTTTGAGGCTTGCCTGGGCTACGTAGTGAGCTCAGAGCCAGCTTGAACTACAAAGCGAGACCCTGTCTCAAAAAAAAAAAAAAAATGTAAGCAAAAATGGCAGTATATTCCTCTAATCCCAACACTCTGGGCAGCTAAGGCCAGAAGGTAGCAAGTTTAAACTCAGCCTGTGAATATAGCAAATTAGTGGGATCCTGCTTCAAAATAGGGGTGGGAGTGCTGGGTGTGGTGGCTCACGCCTGTAATCCCAGCACTCGGGAGGCAGAGACAGGTGGATTGCTGAGTTCAAGGCTTGCCTGGGCTACATAGTGAGCTCAGAGCCAGCCTGAACTATAAAGCGAGACCCTGTCTCAAAAAAAAAAAAAATAGGGGTGGGGGTGAGGGTGGTTGCGGGTACAGCTCAGTGCCAGAGGTTAAATTTACACTACAAAAATTCTAATGTAATGAAATGTATAAAATTGCCTTCAGGGGCCAGAGATTTAGCTCAGTGTTTCGGCCACCAGCCTAGCAAGTGTAAGGTCCCTGGTTCGATCCAACCCACAGTGCCGGGCACAGTGGTTCATGCCTTGTAATCCCAGCCCTTGGGAGGCAGAGGCAGAATGATTGCTGAGTTCCAAACTTGCCTGGGCTCCATAGTGTGCTCAGGGCCAGCCTGAACTATGAAGAGAGACCCTGTCTCAAAAAAAAAAAAAATTGCCTTCAGACTATGAAGTGTATATAAAACATAAATGAATTTTGTGTTGAGACTTCGGTCTTATCTCCATGATATTAATATATGCAAATATTCCAAAATCTAAAGAAAAAAATTTAAAATGCTTCTAGTTGCCAGCATTTTAAATTGAGAATATTCAACCTGTTATCCTAATTTGTAGCTAAATAGAGGCACATAGTGGATTAGTGATGTGTGAATGATGATGAGCATGTGAGGGTAGAAGTAGGATTTAAATCCAGACTATCTGCTTCCAGAGCAACTCCAACCATTGAAGATCATAAACCTCTAGTCAAGGCAATATTCTTCCTACAAATGGGAGGCCAGGACAGGGTGGACGCTAATGCACTGGGAACGATCCAGCCGGCACAAGTTCACAGGGTTCACCAAGGGGTTCTTGGAACCATGTTCATGCAGGTTCCTTGTGGGTATTTTCTTCCAGATAAATTAGAAAGATTTGGGGACTACTTTCCTTGCATAAAGCTGTCCTTGGTAAACCAATCTCAAGTACTTTAGTGTTCATTAGATAGACTCTTAGTTTTCCTGCCATGGAAATAGTGCTTTAAAGATACGATTTTATATCTCTTATCCAAGCAGAAAAAACATGAGCACTTCCATTTATGTGTTCTTCGGTAGTCTGTAAGCTCCTTGTCTGCAGTAAGCACTCTGAAAATCAATTTGGAGGGAGAAAAGGCAATTCTTTCCGTCCCAGAAAGGCATTAGCAGGACACATAATCTAAAACAAGCCAGTAAAGCTCTGAGAAGTTTATTGTCAGTCAAGACACACAAGACTTGTTCATAAGTGCTTTACAAAACAAGACAAAAATTCTGAGTAAAACTACATAGTGGAATCATGCACACCTCATTGAAGTACTTTGTATTCAAGTAAAATTTCAAAATTTTGATTGGGTAATGTCTAAACAAGGGCAAAATGCTGACTAACAGCTCTACTTGGTTATAAGGTAATATATATTTACAAGGAGGGAGGTGTGTTTGTGGGAATGAGACATTATGAATATCAGTTGTGAGCTTTCATTTGCATGTAAAGTTTTACCCAGACTAGATTTAATCGAACCAAGAACAGAAGATTTTTGCTGTTTTTCTCAAAACAGACACACTCCCCCCACTACAATATAAGAATCAGAAAAGGAACGAGCATTGTTGGATGCTGAAAGCTTGCTGGGTACCCGGTTGTGTCAGTGAGGTGTAGCGTTATTCTCTTCCCTGTCACATTGTTTGAACCAAAGTCTTTCTCTCCAAACCCCATAACTCTAGTAACCTTGGTGGCAGCCTTGTTAGTTCTGATGGAACAAGAGACACTGACACTGCCTGCCACAGATTTGCTTGTCATCTGGATCATCCATTTGTGCCGGCCCAGTTACTGGGCTGCAGAAATCCGTCACATGCTCATCTGTTTGGAATGTCAAGGAAAGCAGAGCTGAAGTTTTGACATATGAATTTTCTGTCCTGAAGGCTCTCTGGTGGGTTCTGATGAATGTGCATAAAGAGCTGGCAGCTGAGAAGGGTTTTGATTAACTGTGCTCGTTTTACCTACTCAGGCTTCAGTGGATTGTGTATCGTCAGCTGCCTCCTGGACGCTGAATTCTCATGTAAGCTTTTGTATTTAACGGAAACTGAGTTCTCTCACACTCTGGAGTTTCAAATGAAGTCCAAATCAGATGCAATTTACAGTTTTTAAAAGGCTATGTAATATTTTCTGTGCTGTAAGTAGTTCCAAAGTAGAATTGCCTAATTGCATTCTCCAATTTGCATTAATATGCACTCTCTGAGATAAAAACATCTCTCCACCAGGCGCATATATATGGGGTTATGCTCACGCATATTTGTGTTCCCAGGTATGGAGCTATTTCATTTTAGCTTCCATGATTTCCCTTCCATTATCTTAGGGCAATTTCAATGCATAGGAGTCACTGGAACACAGATGTATGGTCTCCATCCCTCAGAACAATCAGCACTAAGATAGCAACAGGGTGTAATTAATGTGGAGCTCGCATGGAAATACAAGCCAACATGTTTCTAATTGTTTAGCCACAAACAGATTCCATCTCATGCTCTGGAAATTAACATTCTCTCTAAAAGCCAAGTAAAATATTTGCATTCTGGCCCTACAGACCACATGTATCTATTGCCCAAAGGTGCAATATTTCTCTGTAGAATAACTGCTGTTTCCATATTCAGACTTTAGTGAGGGGGAAGTCTGGCTTTTTTAGAAAGATCTTGAAAAGCACAATGTTCTAGTCTCATGAAGACACTGGAATTTAATGTCACTACCATTAAACATAAAATTTATGGCTGGATAGAACTACTGTCACACAGGAAGTGACAAAATGTTTATCCTATTTTGTTTTGCTGGTTGGATACCTCTTAATATTTAATATGTTCCTGGCTTTTGATGGTTTGGCATCTTTTGAGAAAAAAAATCAGACTTCCCTGATAGCCTCCCAAATTTTATACCATCCCTACCACTTTAGCAGAGGTTATACCACTGTTTAACCTGTTTACACAAGTATTCACAGAAGAGGTCAAATATTAGAAGCCAATTGACATTGTAACTCAGTGATGCAGCACTTGACTATCATGTGCAATGTTTTGGGTTTTATCTCCAACACCACTGTCTCTATTGCTTTATATATAGAGAAAAAGAAGATAGTGAGGCAGAAAGGGAGATAAACTAATGTAAAAGGGTCCTGTCATGGTGTATTAGAAAAAAGAACATGTTATTTTAATAAAAATAAAATTAAGACAATGTGTTAAACTTAGAAAACTGAACCAGTAAAACAGGAGGACAAGTACTCCAACTGGATCCAAAGAGGCCTCCCTATAATTTGCTAAAGCCAGCCGGACAAAATAGCAGGGTTGCAAAGTCAAGGGGTACGGATAAGAAAAGAAAGACAGGATAATTAGATCAGGAGGACCAATCAGTCAATACGGAAAGGCCCTGAGTTTATTCATAGCGCTATACTTATACAGATCTCAAGGACATTAGTGACATTAGAAGCAGCTAACAACTGTCTATAGGCACAGTTAGAGATTGGAAACAGAACTGTAAGCAAAAAAAAAAAAAGTAGTGACTTATCCCTCACACCTGGCCTGTAACTAGTTCTTTCTGAATATGTAACTTCCCTATGTCTACTTTCTGAAGGCCACTTTCCTTTGCATTCCCAGGCTACTGAATCATGGGAACAAGCAATGGAGAGACAAAAGTAACTTTACCCTCAGCGCATCACAAAACAGTTTGTTGATCAACCTAATCACTAAAGAAAGAACAGCAAATTCTTAATTGAGCAGGTGGAGAGCGACCTTGGGCCAGAGATTTACTTCAGACCTTCACTGCTGAGGCATCCCGAGGCAGCAACAGTGGTCTGAGGTTGCAGCTTTTCTCAGGAGCTGGGCAGCACCGTTCATAGTGCAGACCTCCTGCTCGCTTCGGCAGCACATAAACACAGTGCAGATCCCCTAACTGCTAGTTAGGGCAGCACCCAGTGCAATTCTCCAGGCCTCACAGTGAAGACCCTCAGACCGCTCCCTACAACAATTCAAACTGGCAGCAGACTTTGGCATCATCTCTGAACTTGAGTTTCTTAGATTCCACATATGAGTAAGGCTGTACAGCTTTCTTGGTATAACTAGCTCTTCATCTCAAAAGATTCAGTGTTGTGTATACCCTACCCTGTAACATACACAAATAATTTGGCTTAAAATTATAACTATGTAAAATGAAAATATAATATAATTTTAATTAATGTAATTTTAGGGGTTAAGAGTAATTTTTAAGTAAGCCCGGGAAATTGAGTCAGAAATTTTTGACAGATTTTTGCTCACCAAAAATGAACATGTTCACATGCAAAATATATTAAGCAAAGTCAAAAACTGAGGGATAGAAAATGGCAAGCAAAGGGGTTAACAGGTAAACTGCTGTAGGAAATTATTTGTATGGGTAAAATAACATACAAAAATTTTGTTTTTGAGACAGTCTCTCTTTGTAGTTCAGGCTGGCCCTGAGCTCACTATGTAGCCCACGCTTGCCTCAAAATCCTAGCAGTTCTTCTGCCTCTACCTCCCGAGTGCTAAGATTACAGATGTGCACCACCATGCCTGGCCATACAAAATATTTTAAAAGAATATGTCTAAGAAAAATCAAATGCCTAATAAATACATGAAGATAGGTTAAATCTAACTAATGGCTTTTAATGCAATCTAAAACAGTATCATCATGTTAACAGCATATTTGCAACAGTTAAAAAGATGGATTACATGCAATGCTGGTGAGGGTATAAGAAAATGGACTGTCTCATTTACTACTGGTGTTCAGTGAATTGCTATTTTCTTTTTGTAAATCTGACAGCATCTGCTAAAATTAAATAGGTACATGTACTTCAGCAATCAGTGAATATTAAGTAAAAGCACTTCTAGTAATATTTAATTGGACTATTGATAATAACTTGGGGTGAGAAATATCTGAATGCAATTACGATAAACATGTAAATTTTTACTAAATATGAGGTACGGAACTTTTTTGTTTTTTGTGGGGGGTTTTGGGGTTTTTTTTCTTAGTATTTTTGAGACAGAATCTCACTTTGTAGTTCAGGCTAGCCCTGAGCTCACTACATAACCCAGGCAAGCATCAACCTCAGCAATTCTCCTGTCTCTGCCTCCCAAGTGCTGGGATTACAGGTATGAGCCATCATGCCCAGCACAGAACATTGTTTTGCAAGTGTGTAAATGAATGCTCTAGTTATGTATGTAATGACCTGTGAAATGTCCCTGGTACATTTTTAACAGCTTTATTGATATATGAAATCCACTCATTTAGTATATGCAGTTCAGTGGTTTCTAATATATTCATAGATTTCTGCAACCATCACCACTATTTTCAGAATCTCCAGCCCATTAGTAACTGCTTTCCATTTCCCTGCCCTTCTCCAACCAACAAGCTGCAGGAAATACCACATCTACTTTGTCTCCAGTGGTGTATTAACCTAGTCTAACAAAACACTATATACACAGTGGTTTATAAACAACAGAAATTTAGTTCTCAGTCCTGGAAGTTAAGAAGACCAAGGTGAAAGCACTGGGAGAGTCAATCTCTGAGGGCCAAGTTTCTTGTGCCTGGTGCCTTTTTATTGTTTTCACAGGACAGAGCAGCAACAAAGATCTTTGGGACTTGTTCATCAAGACTTCACCTCTTTCTAATCACCTGCCCAAATCTCCCCTGACAATGAGGATTATATCTCAACATGTGAGAGTGAGGGGTGGGGAAGAGAAACATCTAATCAATAATGTACACATAAAAAAAATAGTACAGAGGTTTTTGGTTCTGTATATTTGTCCTAAATAGCCTCATGTATGGTCTTTTGTGCCTGGTTGCCTTCACTTCACGTCATATCTTCAAGGTTAACTCAAGTTGTACCATGCATTAATACTCAAGTTTCTTAGTTTTTAGTTTTTTGGTTTAACTGCTGAACAGTATTCCAGTGTGTAGATATACCACATTAAAAAAAACCCTGTTCATCAACTGGTGAAAGTAAATGGAATTAAAACTAGAGTTTAATGTCTTTTGACTATTAGAATAGTGCTGTCATGAACATTTGGATAAAGGTTTTCATGTAGAATAATTGTTTTTTTTAAATTGCATTCTTTATTGGTACAATTTGCATACATCTCACACTCACACATAACATTGGGTAATTTGTACCAATATATGACACAGTCAATTCTCATTTTTACCCATATCCCCACCCATACCTCCCCACCCCCTATATAATGCTCTTTTATTTTCTATCCCCACCCACACCTCCTCACCCCCTATATAATGCTCTTTTATTTTCTTTCAGAATCATATTTATTCCTTCCCCTCATTACATCCCCACACCAAATTTCCTTTGGAAATTTTCCAATCTGAAAAGATTGTCATACTACTAGAGCTCATTTGCATCTACTGGTGCTCATATCAATGAGAAGATCCAGTATTTGCCTGTCTGTGCTCTATTGATTTCACGCCTTAGCGTGTCCTCCAGGTGCATCCATTTGCACCTAAATGAATCAGCCTTGTCATTCTTTATGGCAGAATAGTACTCCATTTTATAAAAAAACACATTTTTAATTTTTTTAAATTTTTATTTATTTTTATTTTTTGCTTTTTGAGACAGGGTCTCGCTTTGTAGTTCAGGCATTAAAAAAAACACATCTTCTTTATCCAGTCTCCAGAAGTCACTGAAACTGCCAAAAGCCTCAAACTCAGCAATCCTCCTGCCTCTGCCTCCTGAGTGCTGAGATTATAGATGTGAGCCACTATGCCCGGCACTTAATTTTCTTTCTTCTGAGTGTACACTCAGGAGTAGAGTTGCTAGGTCATGAAACAACTATTTTAATGCATTTAGGAACCAGCCCACTGGTTTCCAAAGTTGTTGCCTCATGACTTATTCTTTACTAAATCAAATAATTCCATATTTAGTTAAAATTAAATTTTTTGCCAGGCATGGTGGCTCACGCCTGTAATCCCAGCACTCGGGAGGCAGAGACAGGAGGATTGCTGAGTTTGAGGCTTGCCTGGGCTACATAGTGTCTCAGGGCCAGCCTGAACTACAAAGTGAGACCCTGTCTCAAAAAAAAATTTTTTTTTGAAGGTACATGCATGTTTATCTATTGATTTATACATGCAGGTATAATGCTTAGAACAATATTGTAGCACAATATGAACATAAATTACATCAAGAATGTGAACCTCTGAATGGTTTGAACTGTTACAATGGGCACATGTTACTGATGTAATCAGCACAAGGCCTGAACAGACGAGACCAGAGATGGTGAAGCAATGCCATGCTACCGGACCCAGCTATTTGTCATTATTGAAAGCACTAAAGAGTTCATCACTGGACTACATCAAGCCAAAATGAACACTTACAATAAATGCAATCAAAATGATCATGAGATAAGTTTTCTAAAAGAGTTGGGTGTTGTGGCCTATGCCTGTAATCTCAGCACTCAGACTAAGAGAAGGATTACCACAAATAAGGCCAGCCTGGACTATATAGTGTGTTCAAGGCAACCTGAAATAGGTAGTATGATCTTGTCTCAAAAAATAATAAAAAGAAAACATTTTAGTCAATCCGAATCAGTATGAGGAAATTAATAGAAACAAAAGGACTGTTGTTTGTGCTGGCTTTTTCAGCCCCTTTCTTCCTGTACAGCCAATATTTTCTCATATTATCAGACATTTTCTCTGATTTTTAGTGTCTACAATGAGATGTTGCCCCAATTCCAGTATTGTGACTGAAAGTCAATTGGTTCTTTACATTTTTTATAGTTCTTTCATTTCATGTTACTTTGAAATTGAAACTTTATAAAATCTTTTTTTTTAGGATTAAAACATCTTTCTGACTTTCCTGAATGGACAAGTCATAATCACATAAGAGTTTTTGTGTATGTGTATAATTTCATTATAGGCTGCTATTAGAAATTACACATACAATTCTGGGACGTAACAATTTACAATTACTTGGGAAATGGAAGATAGGAGGCAGTAGATAAATCATTTTTTTGAGACTGGGTCTCACTTTGTAGTTCAGGCTGGCCCTGAGCTCACTATGTAGCCCAGGCAAGCCTCAAACTCAGCAATCCTCCTGCCTCTGCCTCCCAAGTGCTGGGATTACAGGCATGAGCCACCACGCCTGGCACTGTGATATGTGGTATTGATTGCTGGTGGGCGTGAGTCTCCATGCCCAGCATTGTATGTGGTTACCGGGGATCGAACTCAGGACCTTGAGCTTGCAAGGCAGGTGCCGGAACCACTGGGCTAACCCTCCGGCCCCCTAAATCATTCTTCTCTATTCCTCCAAAGACCACTAACCAAAATGTAGTAACTCTAATATCTCCTTAGAAGATAGTCACCCCAAAATGGAACAACTAATTATTACTTTCAAGTATTTTCTTGTCTTTCCTTTTTTTTTTTTTTTTGAAATAGGGTGTTGCGAGCCTCACTGATCCTGCAGAGAGAGACACAACACGCAGAGTGCAAGCTTGAGCTTTATTATACCACCACTCTCTGCTTCCTGTATAGGCACTTATATATCTTTCCATGGGGGCCCTCCCATTGAGCACGGGCGATACCATATAAGGCCTGCGGTCAGCTTGTTTGTATTAAGCAGCAGTCTCTGGCTTACTGCCCGCCACCATCTTTGGGGAGCGGCCATCACAGCCCACCACATCTCCCCCTTTTTGTTTTTCTAAGAGGCTCATAGGGACCGTGCCTGTCTTAGGTTGTGTCTCTCTTGAGTACGCCTTACCCGTCATGGGCCATGGAAGAGGTATGCTTCCACGCCTGTCTTAGGTTGGTCATCCCAAAGAGACATCATTACCCGTCTCTGACTACCGGTCCAGCATGCTGAGCCATACCTGAGGAGACTGGCTGGCCTCCAGATGCTGGGTGTGTCGGCGCTGATTTTGACAATACCAACGCAAGGCTAGTGTGGCAGCCGTGACCCCCAAAAGTAGCAGAAGGCCCAGTAAGATCGTCCCAGCCCAGGTCTGAAACATCTGACCCTGAATAGCAGAAAGGGAGGTCCCAGGTACCGCGGGGACCTGTGTCTCATTAACGCTGTGGATATCATCATGCAGCTGCTTGGTGAGGTTTTAGAACTGTTGATCCACGGCCCATTGATGATCTGTTGCAAGGCTCTAGTGGCCTGAGACAAGTTTGTACATGCACGTGAGTAACACAGGCGTGAGGGTAGGTCACATCACAGGAATAGTGGAAATGTGCCCACAGCACGTCTATCTGTTCTTGTAGCAGTGCTGATTGTTGATTGAGGTTTAAAATGCCTGTTTGCAAGTGTATACTAAGGTCCTCTGTTGTAGCCAAAGCTGTCGCTGTTTTTGCAGCGAGTTGGTCTACAGTGGTTGCAGTCAGAGCTGTTTGAGCGATCGTGAACCCCGCGACTGCTGCAGTGGCGACAGCTGTGCTGATGGCGACAACAATATCAGCGGTTATCCCAAAGTCCCTTTTATGGCACACATACAGATACATCGCTCTTTCTGGTGCTTCAATGGGGACCGACAGCCAAGCAGGGATGTGGACAAGGACTGCACTCATTGAGGAATTCCAGCAGACACTGATGGAACAATTTTCAGCAGAATAGTTAAGACTTCCCTCCGACAGGACAGACCTGTTCCAACAAAGGAAAAAGAAGGGTGGTCTACCGGGGCACCTGGCTTTCCTTAGACATGACCGGAGTAAGAGAAAATAGAGGGAAAGAAAGATGCATCATTCCCCACGGCCTGGAGGACTGGAGGCTCTCTTACCCACACCCATCGGAGGTGACCGAGGGCTCCCGATGTCATCAGCAACAGGGTGACGAGACTCCTCATAGTTTTGGTCGGTGGTCCGCTCGGCCCGTGGGCCGAGGTGCACTAGGCGTTCTGGGACCCAAATAGGAGACTCCTGGTCCTGTGGGAAAACACAAACTGCTCCTCTCTTCCAGATTAGGACTGGGTCTGGGCCTTTCCAAAGCCCCGTCACCAGGTCCTTCCAAAGGACTGGGAGATGAGCTCTTTGAGGTTCCACATCCACATGGCATTCAGGCCCTGAGTGTCGAGGGAAAGAAAATTTAGGGTAAAAAGGGCAATGGCCAGGTGTTCCCTTTCAGTTTGCCCCAGGTCTCTCCTCCCCCTTTTTGTTTTTCTAGCTGACACTTGAGGGTGTTACGGGCGCGGTCTATGATTCCTTCGATTCACCTGAGCTTCTTGAAGTTGGGCCTGCACCAATCGGAGAGCAGCCCGTGCAGGAGGGGTTAATACGCGAGGCGAGGCTGGGTCTGGATCACCATTAAAGAGATCAAACAAAGGTGAAAGCTCTGAGTTGCTAATAAAGATAAGGCATAGGCGGCCTGTGGTCCATATGCCTGGACAGCTTCCTTAAGCATTTTTATTTGTTTAAAATCTATGTTTTGATGGTACCTTCGTTGATTTGCGTCTTCAAAAACAGGAAATAACATGCCTCCCTCACGCCAATCAGCCCACCCTTTTGTCTCTTCTATAGGCGGCATGTCATTGTAAGGTGGCGGGGGAGCAGAGGCTTCCGCCCCTCCCCCTTTATCTCCTCCCATTGCCTCTTCCTGGCTGCTGCTGGTCACTCTATGCTTTATCCTTTGTTTTTCTCTTCCTCCCCTCTTCACCCCTTTGCTCGCTTTGGCGCGATATCCTTTCTTTTTCTTTCTGTTTCCCTTTCTTTTTCCTGTGCTAACCTCAGTAGAATTGGAATCACCCGACTCGGAGTCACTCGAAGAGGGGGAGCTGGGGGAGGAGGAAGTGTCGCAGCTGCTTTCTGAGCTGGAGGCCATACTAAGCTGAGTGAGAAGTATCTCTGCGGCGGCTTCCTCCTTACCCTCTTCTAACACCCTTGCTCCCTTTTGCAATGTTTCCCGATGGCTCTCCCGAGCACTGTGAAAGCAACCACCAGCTAAAGTCCAAACAGCCAGCGTACCCGTGGACACAGCGGCGTTCTTTCCTCCGCTGCCCGAAGCTCTGCACCCAAATGTTCCCATCGCGGTATGTTGAGCAGACCCTTCTCAACAAACCATGGAGCCTTCGAGGCAACGGTCTGCGGGAAGGCACGGGCTGTTTTTGTTTTTAATGGGGTGCCACCTGCTTGCAAAAGATCTTGGAAAGAGTTTTCCAATTTTGCTTTTGAATTTTCTGAACCTATAGGTCCTCAAATCTTGTTGCTAGCTTGAAAGCAAACCTCCGCCCTACAAGGGGCAAACCTAGTCTTGCTGCGAGTCCGCAGATCTTACCTGATCGCTGCTCCTCTGCCCACCCGGATATACTGACGTGAGGTTCCTGGGTTTCGGCACCAGTTGTCGCGACCCTCGCTGATCCCGCAGAGAGATACAACACGCGAAGTGCAAGTTTGAGCTTTATTATACCACCACCCTCTGCTTCCTGTATAGGCACTTATATATCTTTCCCTGGGGGCCTTCCCACCGAGCACGGGCGATACCATATAAGGCCTGCAGTCAGCTTGTTTGTATTAAGCAGCAGTCTCTGGCTTACTGCCAGCTGCCATCTTTGGGGAGCGGCCGTCATGGCCCACCACAATAGGGTCTCACTCTGTGGTTTGGCTGGCCCTGAGCTTACTATGTAGCCCAGGCAACCTCGAACTCAGCAATCCTCCTGCCTCTGCCTCCATCCTGAGTGCTGAGATTACAGGCGTGAGCCATCATGCCTGGCACTGTGGTATTTGGTATGGACTGCTGGTAGGCATGGGTTACCACGTCTGGTATTGTTGTATGTGGTTACTGGGGATCAAACTAGAGACCTTAAACTTTTGAGGTAGGTGCCAGAAACTCTGAGGTAAATCTACCGCCCTACTTCCAAGGATTCTGCTCTTCAAAATACCCTTATATTCTCCCTCCTTCTCTGCCTCATTCTTTTTTATAATCCTTGCAGATGAAAATACACTTGTGTCTCAGGTTTTACTTTCTAGTGAAAACTTTTAACAGTTTAAAAATCCTTAAAGTTAATGCCTTTAAAACAATGATAGGCTGCGGGGGGGGGGGGCAGTCCAGCCTCAATTAACGTTCATGAGTTATTAGCTGGACCTAACCATCCCATTGACACAGCTGCAAGTGTCACCAGTAGGTCTCAGAAATAAGGACAGCCAGGTTTGTTCACAAGGCTGGCAGTTTCCTAGACGGGTGAACACGAGGCACCATGTTCTCCTGAGGTGAATGATATCCTGTCTGCTGCCCTCTGTTGGTGAAAGGCCAGAGCAAGAAACAGGAAACCAACCCCACCTCCCCAGTAGAAGCAGCGCCGGGAACCTTGCAAGATTTACACAGTTGGATGCACGGTTTCCTAACAGACGTTGAATAACTGCAGCCCAAATGATTATATTTCCCTTAATTTCTTTATGGGGGAAGCAGTCTTTCACAAATGATTATACAGCTTTTACACACACGAAGAAAAAGAGGAAAAATTTACCCGCTTGTGCTGGGCATGGTGGCTTATGCCTGTAATCCCAGCCATAATCAGGAGGCAGAGACAGGAGGGTTGCTGAGGCTACATAGTGAGCTCAGGGCCAGCCTGAACTACAAAGCGAGACCCCGTCTCAAAAAGCAAAAAAAAAAAAAGCTCCTCTGGCCGGGTGTGGTGGCTCACACCTGTAATCCTAGCACTCAGGAGGCAGAGGCAGGAGGGTTGCTAAGTTGGAAGCTTGCCTGGGCTACATAGTGAGCTCAGGGCCAGCCTGAACTACAAAGTGAGACCCTGTCTCAAAAAAAAAAAAATGCTCTTCCGATTTCTCAAAATGGATGACCATGGTGAAAATGAATGGGTGCCTCAAAGTAGCTTCTAAGTGAAAACCTGGCAGGAAGCAGAGAGGTTAGATCCATAGGTTAGTGGCTGAGGTGGAGGGAAGGACCAGGTGCTGATGCTACCTGCAGTCATTCAGCCTGTGGTGCTTGCAGGGACGAGCAGCTTTGAATGCATTCGCGTCATTCATCCCTTCCCCCCAAAGCCAGACGACTGCAATAGCATTTAAAGCACTTTTCCACGTGACTAAGTGGAGCCACTGGTAGCAATTGGAGAATGAGCGTGTTTGTGAGGCTTGGGGGGGGGGGTGCTGCCGTGCTCTAGGGACTGCAGCTCCAGGCCAGGTACTCAGATGGGCGAGCCCACCAGGAACTGGCTTCCGCCCCCCGCCCCCAGGCTCAGGCAGTGTGACCTCATAATCAGCTGCAGTGGTTTTAGGTCACAAGGATTGTCAGAGTAAACTAAAGAGGGTGGGGTTGCACTGTGTCTCAATGATAGTGATAGTCATCAGAGGAACTTTGTATACTCATTAAAGTTTAAATTCTCAGGTCTCCCGAAGTCTCTGACCTTGAAGGTCTGTGTGGAAGCTGAAGAATCTCATAAGCCTCTCAGGCCCTTATGAGCCTGCAGAAACTTAATTGTGTTTTGTTTTGTTTTTCTCTGCCTTCCCCAGAACTGCATTTCATGCCTTTGTCCTCTGTGTCCTCTTCTTCCAGCCTCCTGGGACTAGGACTTGTGCAGACTTCATTGCCATAGCTGCTGAGTCTTCGCCTTGCACTCTGGGACTAACCTATTCCCCAGTGTCTATTGCCACCAATCTGCCAGTAACCTTCAGACTCGTTCCTGAGCCCCAAGGCCGTTTTCTCATTGTCCTTTGAACACAACTATCTCAGTGGCCCCTCACAACCAGTGCCCTATGCCAGATTTATTAACCTGGCAATTTGAACCATCCCCTCTTCTGTGTTGTATCTCAGATAACTAATTCTCACCCAAACTAGAAACCTGATTTCCTTCAGAGAAACTGCCAGTTTTTAATTCTATTAAGTATCTCTCAAATCTGTGTACTACTGATCATAAACATGGCTCCCACACCTGCAACATCTTGTCCTCCCCTCTCCTTTGAAACTTTATTATTGCGGATTTCTGGTGGTTCAGCGATGTTTGCCACCCCTGCATAACCAAGAGAAGGTCAATTTTACAACAGCCAATGACCATGTTTCCCTTATCTACAGGGCACTTGAAGGTCATCTTTCAGCAAAGAGCACAAAATAGCTACATGCAAAATCCTCAGAATATGATGTAAGAGAGAGTATATTTGTCCTTGTTACAAACTTTGTATTTAACAAAAACCTGGATTATCTTTCCTGTCCCTTCACCTCTCTTCTCCTGATTTTACAGAGCTTGACAGATAAAAATTATTTGCTATAAAAAGATCATAACAGTCAAATGAATCACATTAATATATTACCACATAGAGTCAGTGTTTCTTCGTATGACAGGAGTGGTGTGGGGACACGAGGAGACATGATCTGTTCACTTAATCTTAGGAAATAGCAAGTAAACCGCACAGTGTTATCAACTGTATCATGCTGTACCTTTGATTTTTTTTATGGTGCTATAAATATTTGCTTTATTGATGCTATGGCTAAAAATTGCGAACAGTATTTGAGCAATATAATATTGTGAAAATGTGCCATTTAACTGTAAATCTTACTAAAAAAAAACCCTGTAAAATGTGTATATATCTTGTTCAGAAGCACTGTTTGGGCAATAATTCCAAGAAAATTCTGAATACATTTGCTGGATTTGCCAACGCTATAAATGGATTTGAATAATTTTTCTACCAGGAAAGATAAGTTTCTTTTAGTTAATCGGTGTGTGTGTGTGTGTGTAGGACATAATGCTGACACTCACTGGGGAACGTTGGTGCTTGTACACAAGACATCTTAACTTTTTAAAATTTTATTTATTTTTGTTGCTGTTGTTGTTGTTCTTTTTAAGACAGGCTCTCGCTTTGTAGTTCAGGCTGGCCCTGAGCTCACTATGTAGCCCAGGCAAGCGTGGAACTCAGCAATCCTCCTGTCTCTGCCTCCCAAGTGCTGGGATTACAGGCGTGAGTCACCAAATCCAGCATTGTGGTATGTGGAATTGATTGCTGGTGGGCGTGTCACCACGCCCAGCATTGTATGTGGTTACCAGGGTGGAACTCAGGTTCTTGGGCTTGTGAGGCAGGTGCCGGAACCACTGAGCTAAATCTCCAGCCCCTTAACTCCTTTTTTAGCACCCTTTTTTGCTTCCCTCTCCACCCATATGTTCATCCCTTCCTTTCCTTTTTCTTTATTGCTGTACATGTTGGCAGTACGCAGTTTACACTTCTTATGTGGAGTTAGCACATGGACCTAATACACCCTCATTCCTTGTTTGCTCTTTAGCCCTTGCCAACCACCCCCTTAAGTTTACGCTGACCAACACCTCACCGTTTTCATGACCTGCAGCCCTTGGCACTCACTTTATTCCCTGCTTCTCTGAATTTGAATTCTTCAGATTCCACACGTAAGAAGGCCCAGTATTTATTCATACAGTACACCGTATTTTCCAGAGTATATAGTATTTGTCTTTCTGTACCTGGCTTATTTTTTTTTATTGGTACAATTTATATACATCTCAAACTCACATATAACATTTGGAAATTTGTAGCAGTATATGACACAATTCTCATTTTTTACCCATATCCCTACCCACCCACCACTCCTCCCCCCTTTATACGTGCTCTTTTATTTTCTTTCTGTATCATATTTATTCCTTCCCCTCATCACATTCCCACACCAAGTTTCCTATAGAAATATTCCACTCTATAAAAGCTGTCCTACTGTCTAGAACTCCTTTGCATCTATAGGTGTTCATGCCAAAAAGAAGATCCGGAAATTGTCTATCTGTGATCTATTGATTTCACTTATTAGTATATCCTCCAGGTGTCTCCATTTGCACCTAAATGGATCGATCTTGTCATTCTTTATGGCAGAGTAATACTTCATTTTATAAAAAAACCACATCGTCTTTATCCACTCTCCAGTTGATGGACATTTGGGTTGTTTCCAAGATTGAGCTATCACGAACTGAGCTTTTATGAACAAGGGTGTACATCTGTCTTTCCAATGGGAGTTTTTAAATTCTTCTGGGTATATTCCTAGCAGGGGGATAGCAGGGTCAAATGGGACCCTTAGTCCTAGTTTTCTGGGAAATCTCCACACAGATCTCCACAATGGTTGCACAAGTCTGCAATGCCACCAATAGTGGAGAAGGGTTCCTTTCTCCTCACAGCCATGCCAGCATTTATCATTGGTAGATTTTGTGATCACGGCCATTCTTTGTGGAGTGAGGTGGAATCTCAATGTTGTTTTCATTTGCATCTCTCAAATGACCAGTGATGTTGAGCATTTCTTCATATGTTTCTTGGCTGCTTTGACTTCTGCCTCTGAGAAGT
>PVIC010037909.1:0-17854 GCA_004025085.1 Thryonomys swinderianus | reverse complement strand
AACCCAGCAATCCTCCTGTCTCTGCCTCCCAAGTGCTGGGATTACAGGCATGAGCCACCACGCCTGGCACTGTGGTTTGTGGTATTGATTGCTGGTGGGTGTGAGTCTCCACGCCCAGCATGTATGTGGTTACCAGGGGTCAAACTCAGGACTTTGCGCTTGCAAGGCAGGCGCCGGAACCACTGAGCTAAAACTCTGGCCCCCATTTGTTAATTCTTGATATTATTTCCTGTGCTTTAGAATCTTATCAACAAATTTTTGCCTATTTTTATGACTTCAAGTGTCTCCTTTACTTTCTTCTAGCAATTTCAGTTTCTAGTCTTATATCTCAACCTTTGATCCATTTTGATTCTTTTTATTACATGGCAAGATATAGGGATCTAGTTTCAATCATCTACCAGTGGGGTGTCTAGTTGCCCTAGAACTTCTTGTTAAAGTTGCTATCTGCATATGATTTTTGCTTATTGTCAAGAGCAAGATGGTTGTAATTTGTGCGTTTATTTCTCTGTCCTCTACTACATCACTTTTTGTGCCTATTTTTGTGTCAGCACCATGCTGTTTTTGTTAATATATGGCTTTGTGGTTTAATTTAAAATTAGACATTCCACTGCCTCAGTCTTGCTTCTGTGTGAATTTTGAATTCCTTTGGAAATTTTGATGAAGATTGCATTGAATCTATAGGTCAATGGTAATATGGCCATTTTAGCAATATTAATTCTGCAAATCACTGAAAATGAGAATTCTTTCCCTCTTCTAGTCTTCAAATTTTTATTCAGTGTACTGTAATTTTCATTGTTGAGATCCTTCACCTCCTCCATAGGTTGATTCCTAGGTATTTCAATTTTTGTTTGTTTTGTTTTGTTTTGTTTTGTTTTGGTACTGGGTGTCAAACTCAGGATCTCATGCCTCCCAGGCAGGCGCTGCACTGCTGAGCTACATCCCCAGCCCTTTATTTTGTTTTTAAAATTATTTTGAATGGTAGTTTTCCTGATTTCTTTCTCACTTGGTTTTTATTGGTCTACAGAAAATTAATTAATTAATATTGATTTTATATCCTGTTATCCAACTTTTTAACAAATTAGCCACCTGCTTTTTATCCTTCCTTCTTGGTTTGTGTGCCATTTCTATTTCAGAGGTGAAAGAACTCAGCTCTAAGCATCTTCCTCTCCCATAATTCTGTCTGCAGTCATGTGAATTTATTTCCTTCCAGGCACTCATTACAGCTCACAATCATTTCTTTTTTGTTCACTTTTTTATAGTGCATCTCCATAACTAGGTGGTCTGGCCCATGAGAGCTGAGACTATCTACATCCTGCTACCGGTATACCTATAGGCCTCAGGGAGGAAAAGGCCTGAGACAGACTAAGCACTTATGACCTCATTGCTTGTTAGTCTGATGCCCAGAACATTCTCAGCCATGTCAGCAAATAGACTCTGAGCAGGACACTGGGGATAGAGAAATTAGATGTACATTATCCCTGCCCTTGAGAAATGCTTATATTAGGCTTCTGTACATTGTCAACTTGTAAAGAAGCCCTTCTATGTGACCAACACCCTAAAATATGGGTTTGATTCCAAACTGTGCCTCTTGCGATGATAGTTTATATCATCCCTGAGCTTAAGTTTTCCCCTGGATAATAGTAAATAGTAGAATCTTCCCCATCTCCTGGAAAGCTCCAATAATTATGCATATGAAAGTTGGTAGTGAAAAAGGGAGGTTAAGAGGCATTACGGAAAGCTATAAGGTAAAAGTGTATCTAGTGATCCTGTGGATAACCCTCTTATGACTCGCTGAGGATACTCATGGTGGAAAAGGGCCACATCCTTTGCACCTAGACCAAGATTTCCCTGGCCAAGGCATTCTCTTCAGTCCCCTGTTTTCTTCAAAGTGTTATAGACAAATAGGTAGTATCTGAATAGCAGACAAAAGAGATCAATAATCAATAAACACAAAAGCTCAGGTAAACCACAAATGCCCTATTCACCATGTCAGTCTGACAAAGAAAACTGTAGCTCTGTCAATTTCTCCTGCCACATACATACAGCTGCAACATCAGCTTATATTACTAATTCCATTCAGTATGTGCATCTCAGGTTATAACAGATGGTGTTTGTGATGCCTGCAAGAGCTTCACATAGCCAAATGGTACAGCCGTGGAGACTTTCCAAGGAGAAGACAAACAACAACAAAATACTTTCACCAGTTAAAAACTGAAGACTTCATACTGCTTCCTACTGTAGAAAAACAGAAAAATCAAATTCCCTCAATAGCTTCACTAACTGAGAGAACCAGCCAAGTATAGAGAGTCTAATTCCAACAGAAGGCTCCACTAAAGAACCACTATCACCTTTCCTAGAAGATCTCTAAAATGAGGTAAAAGCACGGAATCTAGTTCTCATCCTGCCAATAGACCTGAAACCCCCTATTTGCCAAGAATGGAATACTCTAGCCCCGGAAAATTCTGCTGTAGTTGGATGTCCAAGATGTCTTTCCTGTAAGTTAAAAATTGTGGGTGGGGATGTGGGTAAAAAATGAGAATTGACTATGTCATATATTGGTACAAATTCCCCAATGTTATGTGTGAGTGTGAGATGTATGTAAATTGTACCAATAAAGAATGCAATTTTTAAAAATTGAGCTAAAGAGAACCCTGGACATCATTAACTTTCTGGTTATGACAATTGAAGTCCAAGTATAGGAAGAGAGTTAGTCTAAATCACAAGATTGCCTGATAACTTACTTTAGGGCTCTAAGCTGATATGCCCTAGCAGATTCCTCATATACCTATAAACAAACAGCAAGAGGCTACCCATGCTTCATGCATTCCCCAAGTCCCATCTGCCCCACCATAAATTTGGGCCTGCTGCTGGACCTTTCAAACTGGAGCCTTGGATTTGTCTCTAGCTCACTATAAGTGGGCCTCCGCACTCCGTCCCATACCTTTGACTCCACTGATTCTACCCCATAAACCCCAAAATCTCTGAGTCACGGCCCTGTCAATTGAAGCCATAGATTAATCAGAGCTAAGGAAGAGGGGAATCATACAGAGACAAAGTCAAGTCAAATCCCAGTTCTCCTTACCCTAAGAGCAATGAACTGTCTACTATGTGATGGAGCCCAGTTCCTACAATGTTATTATTCCATTTTCTGATGCAGCCACTAAATCTGAGTCCCCTTCCTTGGTTATGTGAAGGTAATTTTCATGTTCCCAGACCACCCCTACCAATCTGAGCCTTTGCTCACTTACATAAGAAACACAAGCTTCTTGAAATTGATTTCACAATTAAGTTTCCTGGCCTTCGGAGGACTCAAGCTCAATTGCCATCCTTTAAAAGAGGATTAGAGGTCCCATTTGACCCTGCTGTTTCCCTGCTAGGTATATACATGAAAGGATTAAAAGATTCATATCACAGCAACATATGTGCACCCATATTCATAGTGGCTTAGTTTGTGATAGTTAAATCTTGGAAAAAATCCAAATCCCCATCAACTGGAGACTGGATAAAAAAAGATGTGGGTTTTTAAAAAAATAGAGTATTACTCTGCCATAAAGAATGATAAATTCGAGTCATTTATACTCTAATGGGCATACCTTGAAAACATACTCAAGTGAAATGAATAGGTCACAGATGTGTAAATACCATATCTTTTCTCTGGGATGAGAAACTGAAAATGTAAATGAGTTCTAGAGTGTATGATAGGTATTGGGAAGTAGAAAATATTCAAAGAGTAAAGGGGGATAGGGGAAGCAATGTGGGGAAAGAAAAAAATGTGATGATTAAAAAAAGGAAACAAACAGCCGGGCGTGGTGGCTCACGCCTGTCATCCCAGCACTCGGGAGGCGGAGGCAGGAGGATCGCTGAGTTCGAGGCTTGCCTGGGCTACATAGCGAGCTCAGGGCCAGCCTGAACTACAAAGCGAGACCCTGTCTCAAAACAAACAAACAAACAAACAAAAGGAAACAAACATATGTATGTGGGGTGTTGTAGGGTGAGCAGGGGAATGGGAAAAATGAAAATTAAGTCGTATCATGTACTGCTACAAATTCTCAATGTCAATTGTGATCATGATGTGTATATAAAGTGTATCAATAAAATAAATTAACCACTATATATACATGTATATATATGTATATATACATATATATGTATATATATACATACATGTATATATATGAGAGAGAAAAAGAGTGAGTGAGAGAGAAAGGTAGAGGCTACTTTGGCTCTACTATATCATTTCCTTTAGACCTTCTGTTTGTATCGATGCAGCCCTGATCATGATCATATTTCATCAGTTGCTTGCCACTCACATCAGATTGTGGCCAACTGAAACCCAGGATTATATTCGAAATCAGAATCTTTCTTTAGAGATGATTTAAATGCCAACTAGAGAACAAAGACTCTTTCTCTTTCCTCTCTGGCCTCTAAGCTGGAATTTTGTAAATCCAAGGGTGCTAGAAACAGTGTTTTCTATCAGGTAAAGAAAATTCATTTGCAATAGGACAGTTCGAAGCCAGCAATAAATGAGCAAAGATGGATGTGTATGTGCATGTCTCTGTGTGTGAAAGACAGAGATATGAACTAACTCATAATAACTTATGGACACACATTCACTTTTTCCCCAGTTCAAATCACTGAAGTCTCCTGAGCTGCCTTAGTTCCTATAGTTCTTTCACTGATTCTGGGAACTAAGTCCAGTATCCTGCCAATAAATTCTCTTAAACACTCAAGCTATGGAAGAAGTACCTTCCTAGCTTATAACCACTTACACTGGTCATACACTGGTCACTTACAGCAGAAATAAACGAGTCCCTAAATTTCCTAACATCTTCACATGGCAAGTTTCTTTTCATCTTCTTGGGCTGCTTTTTAGATTGTAGAGCCTTTCCTTGCTCAATGAGACCCAAGACCAGGAAGCAGGACAGAGGAAATGTAGAGAAAAAGGAGCATGCTAATGTTAGTAATAAGTCTTCTGTTTATCACATTGCTAGGCGTAATCACCAGCCTTCTCTGGGTTCCTCCCCTGATCCTTCTTATTCCATGATGCTCAGATGGGTCCATGCCTTGCTGCGTCCAAGCCTCTCCCCTCCAGGTGGCAAGTTCTGTGGGAGATGGGTCTTGGGACAGAAAAGAAGTGCTTGGTAAAATTATGGGGCTGTGACGCTGTCTGAATGTATTTGCTCCCAGGCCCTTTATGATGCCAGGTCACTAGTTGGAAGTGTGAAATAAAATACCATCTGCATTCTGCTAGGAAGAATTTAGGAAACTTCAAGTAGCATCTCATGAATATCCTGTGCTTTTCCTTTTTAAAAGTTCACTATTTCTCTTGATTCTCTGTCATCTTTTTTTTTTTAATTCTGCACATTAGGAAGAATATGATATTTACCTTAGCTCAAAATAATGGTCCCAAGATCCATCCATTGTTCTGCAAATAACAAAACTGTATTCTTTTTATGGCTCCATTGTGTATATCTGTAAGGTTTTCTTTGTCCACTCTTCTATTATTAATGAGAACCTAGGCTGGTTCGCTATTTTGGATACTGTGTGTTGTGTCACAGTAAATGTGAGTACACAGATACCCCCTTAGTACACTGACTTTAATTCCTTGCATAGATGCTAAAGAGTGGTATGGCTGGATCAAACGGTAACTTAAGTTTTAGTTATTTGAGGAACCTCCATACTGATTTCCACCATGGCTGTACAAATTTATATTTCTGCCAAAAGTTTTGAATGCTCTTTTTCTTCCTTACCCTCACCAGCATTTCTTGCTTTTGGGCATTCTTCATGATAGCTACTCTGACTAGAGTCAGGTGGAGAGGGAGCAGGTATAAACGTGGGCAATAAGGAGATGGTGTCATCAAAGTACATTGTGGACCTTGAGAATGTCCCCAAAATGTGAAAACAATGAGGAGAGTGAAGCAAGGGACATAATGAGGGGATAATAATCAAACAGGTCATGTGTATGTAGAAATCTACCAAATGAGACCTATTAACCTGTATAAGCAGTACATACCAACAAAAACACGTAGGAAAATTGCTCTGTTCGCATGTTAAGTAGGGCTTGGGCCTGAAGATTAGCAACTACCATGCTGTTTGTTAAAATAGGCAGCAGTGCACAGAAAGATGGCCAACGTTATGTTGATAGGAGTACAATATTCCTGGCTTTACTAATATCACTGTGGAGCTGGGCGTGGTGGCTTATGCCTGTGATCCCAGCACTTGGGAGGCAGAGGCAGGAGGACTGCTGATAGTGAGCTCAGGGCCAGCCTGAACTACAGAGTGAGACCCTGTCTCAAACAAACTAACTAACTAACTAACTAATCTCACTGTGGATAAAATGCTGTCCATATGCTCCATTACCCTTTGTATCTAGAGGAACTTGAGCAGCTTATAACTTTACAGTTGCAAAGTCACTCAGGAGGGATTAGTTGCTCTTAATAACACAGTACTGTTGGACGGAGCTTTGCTTGATTATACACCTGGCTTCCCACCTTCAGTACACGGCCTGACAGCAGTGTTTCTTTCAAATTCATCCACCAGGAAATCTGGCGTTTCCTCCTACACTACTTCTAGAAAGCTATTAAGATTCTTATTTGCACACTGAATTTTCACATTGTTTTTATTTTAAAAAATGATATTTCGGGAAGTACAAAAGTCTGAAGAAGGCATAGGGACAAATTGTCACCTATTTAACACCACTCTTACATATTTATAAGCTCATCTTTAGGAGAAATGCTAATGGTCCAGATGGCAATGATCTGAAGGAAAAGGAGCTATTAAATGGCTTCAGATGCTGCTGCTGGGCGGTAACAAAGAGGGATCACCCACTGAAGTACAGTAAGAGAGAAGGAGTTTGGGGTAGATGTTTAGTCGTCACCTTCCACAAAGGAGCCTTGGAGAAGTAGCCTGTTTACCTAGTTATGGACTATCTCAGAGCTATGCTTAGCCCTCAAATCTTTTTTTAATAAAAGGCAGAAAACAAATAAGTGGTACTTATTAAACTAGAACTGATTTGGGAATGCAAGCATTTAAAACTCCATCAAGGATAAGGTGCTATAAGCATTATTCTTCATACTATCAGTTCGGTGTCACCAAAGCCACTTGAAGAGTGCCTTTGGCACCACTTTGGTAAGTAATTTGCAGAAATAGATTCACAATGAGATCTTCTGATACTAAAACTTATTGTCTATTTTACACCCAAAATATAAGTCAGAGATCTCTCAATATAAGATAAAAACTACTCTAAATAGATGTAGAGTTGCATTAGAGATAGCAGCAGGCAGGTAGGTTAAAAAAAAAAGTATAGGAAACTGTAAATCTGCCAATAAGTAATAGAGATACAGCAAACATCTGGCTCCTTCTTTCCAAGATGGTTGTAACCTTAAATATCCCCCTTGAAGAGTATAGCTATAAACCCCTTAACTGTCTAGAGATGCCAATATTTCAGCAAATAACTGACTCAGCAATCATAACGCCATCATCTGCACATCACAGACAACATCTCAGATTGAATATACTGGGCTCTTCATTGCTATAGACAACATGGTGCAGCAGGTTTAAGAGAAACATCCTTAAAAGCCAATGTTTCAGCTGGAGCTAATGGGTCATAAGCAATGTAAAATGATGCTAGGTAACAAGTTAAAATATGAATGTGTGGGAAAGCCATGGAAAAATTCATATAATTATGGGAAAACTAAGGAAGCAGGCTTTAAATGGCCAGAACAAAAGAAAAGGAGAATCCTTCAATGCCCAATAGTTGCACCCAAGTGTAAGGCAACTCCTGGAACTCATTGACTCATCCAATACACATTTACAAGTACCTACCATGTGCCAGGTACAGTTCTACATTCTGAGGACATGATATAATATACATCTAGAATGTCTCCCCCAAAGAATCATGTAATTTGGAAGGTAATTGCATCCTGGGGCTTCTATACTCATCGGTGGATTCTTCCATGGAAAGATTAGGACCTAAACATGTTGTCAAGAAGTGAGGTTTGGTCCCAAGAGGGAGTGTTTGTGTGGGAAAGATGACCATGGTAATGTTTGTCACCCTCAGAAGAGTTTGCAAACAGAAACAAAATGTTGCCGAATGCTTTCTTTTTACCCACCGAATTGTTTGCAAAATTTTGTTTCCCACACAAACACAACGTGGTCTCTTTTCCAGAACTGGGAAACAGATTACTTTTGTGCACTGTGGTCCCATTGCATCTTCATTTTGGCTGTTCCCTCTGCTTGCTCTTTTCTGGCTGCCATGATATGAACAGCTGTTTCTGCCTTGGAGCTGGCAGACCATGGACTGGAAAGGGTGAACAGAAACAAAACTCTCCTCCTTTAAGTTGTGGATGTGGATATTTTGTCTCAGCAACAAGAAAATGGCCAGGAAACATTCATTAATCCTCTATATATTTACAAGTGCCTAACACAGATACACATGCTGGGAATGTAGCAGTGAACAAAACACACAACCTAAGGTCATAGGACATTATTCCCGTTCAGAAGATAGATAATAGCAATAGTAATGATCATGACAGCAAAGGCAATAATCCCTTTTGACTATATGGCCACTGTGCTGGATGTTTTATATAATCAGACATTTATTATCAAATACTAATAACAAACATAGTATGCTGGGAACTGCCCTAAGTACTAGAAATACAAGACTGAAAAAATCCATGCCTTCACGCATCTGGCATTGTAAAAAACAACAAATTCAAAGCTATCCGAAATTAATCAACAACAAGTGCTGGTGAGATTGTGGAGAAAAAGGAACCCTTCTCCACTGTTGGTGGGAATGTAGACTGGTACAACCATTGTGGAGATCAGTGTGGAGATTCCTCAAAAAACTAGGATTAGAGGTCCCATTTGATCCTGCTATTCCCCTGCTGGGGATATACATGAAACAGTTAAAAGAATCGTATCACAGTGACATATGTGCAACCATGTTCATAGCAGCTCAGTTTGTGATAGCTAAATCTTGGAAATAGTCCAAATGCCCATCACCTGGAGACTGGATAAAGAAGATGTATAGTTGTTTTAAATATAAAATGGAGTATTACTCTCCCAAAAAGAATGATAAATTTGAATTATTTATACTCAAGTGGACATACTTTGAAGACGTACTCATAAATGAAATAAATAGGTCAAAGATGTGTAAAATACCATATTTTTTGTCTGGTATGAGAAACTGAAGACATAAATGAGTCATAAAATCTATGATAGATATTGGGAAACAGAAAATATTCAAAGGGAAAATGGGGTAGAGTAAGTAAAGAAAGGAAAGGAAAAATTTGATGATTAAAAAAAGGAAACAAAGCTTATGCATATAGGGGGCGGGTTATTGTAAAGTGGGCAGGGGAATGGGAAAAATGAGAATTAAGTCATGTCATACACTGGTATAAATTCTCAGTGTCGAGTGTGATCATGATGTGTACATAAAATGTACCAATAAAGTCAATTTTTAAAAATCCAAATCCTAGGAAATAGTGTACAGTTGGCCATTCTTATGTCATTGTGCTTGCCTCACATTTTACCAGAGTAATGAGGGGGATGACTTTTTCAAAAGGAATTTCTACACATCCTGTTTTCCAAAATAAAGCAGGCACCCACATTTATCATCCAACCAAAACTGAACAGAGTAGGTGAAGGGTCCCCAAAAAGAAATCAAGGAGTTGTGGGAAAAGGATAGCAAGGCCATCAAAACATCTCCTTCCAGTTTATAAGACATGAAACTACTGCACCTCACATTTGGGTCAGAACCCTTAGGAAAAGCATACCCCAAACTAGGTTATGTTAAAACACAAAATAAAATGATATTTTAGCCTGCTTGCACTTGAAACTAACTCAATGATTTGCAGGGTTAGTTATAGGACTGTAGGCCAGTCATGTAACTCTCTGTTTCTCAGGAGCCTCTACTGTGTAAAGGACGGTGAGCCAATATTCACCTAAGAGTGTTATTATGAGGAGACAATGAGCTAATGTTTGTAATGTGCTCAGAATTGTGACTGAAAGACAGTAATTACATGCATGAAAGTTAAGTAAATAGGAGTGTTCAATGAATGTAAATACCATTGCAGTGTATTACATAACTAAACAAGTTGTACAATATGCTGTATAATCTTAATTTTTATTAAAAAATACGTGGTAGGGCCGGAGGGTTAGCTCAGTGGTTCCAGCGCCTGCCTCGCAAGCGCAAGGTCCTGAGTTCGATCCCCGGTAACCACATAGAATGCTGGGCGTGGAGACACACCCACCAACAATCAACACCGCATACCACAATGCCGGGCGTGGTGGCTCACACCTGTCATCCCAGCACTCGGGAGGCAGAGACAGGAGGATTGCTGAGTTCGTGGCGGCTTGCCTGGGCACCACAGTGAGCTCAGGGCCAGCCTGGACTACAAAGCGAGACCCTGTCTCAAAAGCAAAAAAAAAAAAAAAACGTGGTAGAAGGGTAAATATATGAAAGTAGGAATGTTAAACATTCACATACTTATCTTCAGCTAAGATTAGGGTTTTTGGACAATTTCTATTTTCTCTTTGCTCTTTTCTGTATTTTCTAATTTTTCTACTGTTTATAATTGTAATCCTTAAGTTATTAGACAGGCATTTATACACAGGCACAAACAGACATATAAATATTGCTAAAAGTTATATTGATAGGAACTAGACAACTACAAACACATCTTAAATTACATAATGTTTCTAAGCCACACTAAAAAGGAACAAAAGGAAAATTTCTGGCTCAAAGATAATTACAGAGAGACCTTGTTGTGATTATTAGGAAGCTGATACTGTATTAGAAGAGAAATAGTCATTAAGAGAGGTTACATGCAAATTCTGGTGCCCAACTATCTCCAGCAAAAAAGGCTATTGAAGACTTTCTTGCTTGACAGGATAAAATCCAAGGTTTCTTCAGGAAAAACAGAATTCAGACAACCTGTCAGACAGTAGCAAGTGATTTAACACACATGTAATTAGAATCACAGAAACAGAAGAGGACAAATTAGATAGATGATAGATAGATGATAGATAGATAGATAGATAGATAGATAGATAGATAGATAGATAGATAGATAGACAGATAGATAGATAATGGGTATATAGATAAAAGTTTCAAAATATGGTGAAAACAATGAACTCATAAATATAAAATACTGTATCAATAAATCCTAAACAGAATGAACACATGAAAAATCCACATTGCTACATAAAATAATACAATTCTTAAAATTAATCGTAAATAAAAGTATGAACAAATACATTTAGAAGACATTTACATCTATGTAATTATACTATCTCCTAAACACTTAGAGATAGTACTTTTTAATTTTTATTTCATGGCTTCATTTATATCACCTAGTGCAATAACATGACCTGTAATTGAGATTAAATAAGGCTTTAGAATGTGACTAAAAAATAATCAATAAACATAATGGAATTTCAAATAAACAAGTGTATTACATACAGATGAATAAACATAAAGATGGCAATAAATTTCTCATCAAAAGTTATACAATCTAGAAAACAATAGACCAACAAACTTAAAGAGCTGAAGAAAGTGTCTACAGTGGTACCTCTGTTCACCAATTTAATTCTTTCCATGACTCTGATCACAAACTGAATTGGACACGAATCAAATCAAATTCAACGGTTAGGTTCAGTGTTGACCTTATGGAGAAATTTGATTCAGTTCTCATCCAATTTGGTTTGTGACGAAAACTGTGAAAAGAATTAAGTTTTTGAACCAAGGTACCATAGTATTTGGAATTTTATACCTGGGAAAATATTTTTCTGAAGTGAAGGCAAAATAAAGAATTTTTCATACAAGCAAAACCTGACACAATTCATTTTCATTAGATCTATGCTATAAGAAATGTTAAAGGAATCATCACAAGCAGGAGAAAAATGATACAGATGAAAACATGAAGCTATACACAGAAATAAAATAAATGGAAAGGTTTAAAAAATGGCTAAATGTTTAAGAATATCTTCACACTATATTCAATGTCTTAAAATACTAATAATGACATATTCTGTGATTAATATGTACAAGGGAAATCTATGAAATAATACAATTAAAGATGGGACAGGGAAATAGAAATATTGTTCATTAAGGCTTATAAAGTTTTTGAAGTTACTGTATATAATGTCAATTGATCATGGCAAGACAAAGATACTTAATTGAAAATCTTAAGGCAGCTAATAATAAGACAAAGCAAAGATGCAGTGCCGAGAAACCAAGTGTAGAGATTAATGGAGGGCCAATAAAATATTAAAATAATATCAAAAAGTGGAAAAGGAAACAAATGAACAAAGAACTTACAAGTAAAATAGAAAACAAATGGAAATATGTTATATTTAAATCAAAACAAATTAATAATTACATGAAGTGGAAATGAAATTGTATTAGCAGATATTATCACACTAAAAATAGTAAAATGCTATGCAAAAGAAATCCACCTTAAATATGAAGGCACAGGTTAAAACAAAAGGATGAAAACGGTGGACCAGGTCAAGACTGGTCATAAGAAAGCTGGACTTACCACGTGACCACCAGAAGAATTCAGAACAAGCAATATTACATTAGTAAGGAACATATACATTTTATAATTCTGATGGTCATCAAACAGCCATAATTATTCTGAATATGTATGAAATCAGTAGTACACCTTCAGAGGGCATGAGGAAGCAAAATGAGTAGTAGGCAAATGCACAATTACACACAGAGAACTCAATAGTCCACCTTAGTAATCAACACAAATAGACCCAAAAGAGAGGAATGATATAAGAGAATGATACACTATCAACCAATTGTATCTAAATGAGATTTATAAAACATCCCATCTATACACTCTAGCACAAAACATATTCTTTGCAAAGTTTGTATTGGAGATTTCACTAAAACAAACTACGTGTTGATTCATAATACATATCTTACAATATTTAAAATAATTTACACCATACAAAAAACATTCTTTAGCCACAGTGGAGACATGTATATGTACCCATTTCTTAAAACTAGCATGCAGCTGTTTTTTTTGTTTGTTTGCTTGTTTTTTTTTTTTTTTTGAGACAAGGTCTTGCTTTGTAGTTCAGGCTGGCCCTGAGCTCACTATGGGGCCCAGGCAATCCTCAAATTCAGCAATCCTCCTGCCTCTGCCTCCCTAGTTCTGGAATCACAGGCATGAGCCACCACACCCAGCATTGTGGGGTAGAAATTGCTGGTGGGCGTGAGTCACCATGCACAAGATCATATCACTGTATGTGGTTACCAGGATTGAACCAGAGACCTTGTGCTTGCTAGGCAGGCAGTGGAACCACTGAGCTAGATCTCTGACCCAAACTGTTTTTTTTTTTTTTTAAAGAACTGTGTATAAACATTGTACTCTACTTGATATATTTATTCTGCACAAAGGAACAGGTCCAATGCTAATGATACCAGAATTAAGCAAACAGGTAAACAGAGTCACATAGTGGGAACTGTGTTTCTTGTTGATGTGAGAAGGTAAAAATATGCAAAAAGTGAAGGTTAGAATGATTCATGTGCCATAGAGAGTTGGAAACAGCAGAATGGACTCCCATTCCGATTAATATATGTACAGATGGTGGGGGCCAGGGATTTAGGCCAAGCGGTACCACACCTACCTTGATTCCTGGTACCACCATATATATATATATATGCAGATGGTGTACGGTTTATACCAGCTCCCCCCCAAGCCTCATGAGCTCACAGGTTGGGATTCTGAAAGGTGATGTTAGGAGGTAAAGCTTGGTCACAAGAAGAAGGTAACGGAGCATGTGACCTGGCAAGGGTGTTTCTCACTCTCTACTTTCTGGCCACCATGACACAAGCAGAGTTTCTTGCCCTATGTGCCTCTGCCATGCTGTCTTGCCTTAGAGTCGGCTGACTACAGACCGAAAGCATGAGCCAAAACGAACCTCTCCCCTCTGTGAGTGACACAATTAAGATTTTGTGTCTCAGTGATAGGAAAGTGATGAGGACAAATGGTTATGTGTAGAAAATGTATGGATATGTGTACACATGCTCAGGCTAGTCTATACACACACGTTCCTTTGTTCTGTCAGTAGGAAAGGTCTGAAGTAACGAGCCTCCAGGGACAGCGAGCACACTTTGGCCTCAGATCTCGATCTGTGATACCGCGGTGAAACCGAAGGAACTAGGGCTCCTTAGAACAACGGTGGATTCTAGGAATGAGTCTGGATCTACACAAGGCGACCCTGAAGCTTCTGGCAGCACCGTAACATACGGAAGTGCTCAAGAGAACCCACGCTACTGATGTGATTTGTGCACATCCTTCCCCCTCAAGGAAACGGACAGTGACTGCCACTTTAAAGGCAGCTGGGTGCAATGACGTCTTTCCAGGGAGTCCAGGATGGAAGGGGAAGAAATAGGATAAATTTGTGTAGAAGAACTTCACAGACACTATCTCTCCCATGTGGGCACCAACAGTGATGAACTGTGACTACATGTTCCTTCGCTATGAGTAAGAGTGACATTACCCACATTGTTTTCACCCCAAAACACATAACCTTAGTCCATTCATGAGAAAAGCATTGGACAAACCATGACTTCTGGTATAACTTTCACAACCAAGAGGAGCCTAAGGAGATACTATGGCTAAATGTATTGTGATATCTATCCCAGGGCAGAAAACTGACATCAGGTAAAAATAAAAGAAAGTTGAAGTAAGGAACTTAGGAATAAAACCATATTAATCTCAGTTTGTTGGGTTTTTCTTCAGTACTGAGAATCGAACTCAGGGCCTTGCACTTACCCGGCAGGCAAAGTGCCACTGAGCTAAATCTAATCTCAGTTTAGTAATTGTGGCAGATGTACGACATTGTTGTAAGATGGTAATAATAGGGGGAACTGGATTTGGGATACACAAGAACTCTGTAAAACATTCTTTTGCAACTTTTTCCCCAAAGCTAAAAATATTCTAATGTTTTTTTTTGTTTGTTTGTTTAAAAACATCTGATACCTAGGGTTTCCCAGTCCCAAGAGGTCCTAACAGAGCGCCCGAGGCTGAGTACATTAAGATACTGTGTGGACCGTTTCTAGGACCTACCTACATCATCCTGACAGTGCCCACTAGCCAAGTTTAACCCCCCAAAATCAGATTCCTCCAACCAATATTGTTCCTCCGTCTGTAGGATACATGGGTGAAATTAAACAATTACAATCCTCATACTGCCCTAAATTAAAGAACACTGTTTCCAAGTACTTCAAGTGGTGATGAGAGTGTTCTCTAGCTATAGGGCCCAACACAACTGCCACAAACAGCATGTCGCTCTTGAGCCCCGTAACGTGCCCAATGTGACTGAGGAAGTAAAATTTTAATTAATTCAAATTTAAATAGTAATATGGGACTAGTGGCTTCCACATTGGATAGCACTGCTCTATAAAAATAGAACTGGGCTCCTGAGAGTTTTCTTAATTAGTGCATATTTCTTTAAAATATGCACTAATCTTTCTCATTCCAAGGTTCCCTGCCTACAACTTGGAGTCTGCTGTTTGCAGTGAGTCAGTGTTACCACACTGCCGACCCTGCTCCACTCCCCAAACTGACAACAGAAGGGTCTGGCGTGCACTCTGCGGTCCACTCTGCGCCTCTCTCACCTGCAGTGTCTGCTGCTGGCTACAGAAAGCAGCAGCCCCTGCGCCCTCGGAGAAAAGCGTTTCCTCTGAGCCCCAGCCTCCCCCACCTTCTGGACTGTTTTAGTTCAGTCCGATGCTAATTTTTCATCTGCTCTCTCTGGAGGTAACTCCAAACTCCTAAAGAAGGAAGGAAAGCAGGATCTCCTGGTGGAAGGCTGCAGATGTTCTGTTATTTGTCTCCATTAAAAAAAAAAAAAAAAGCTTCTCCCCAACCCTCTACCATATCCACAAATTTCTACACTACTGCACAGCTAATGACTACACTAACCGTTTGGAAGGTCTGCATTATCGTGTTGCTCATAGCACCTTGGCAGAATGCACTTACATGCGGATTGCTTAGGCCGCCTGGGTGATGGGAAGGGTAAGTACTCTGGAAGGGCAGTGGAGATGGAGCTTTGTCAAAGACAACTCCCCCGACCCTCGGCACTACATCCTGAATATTGGAAAACAAAAGACAAAGGTGATAATTGTGGACATGCTGACGCCATGCTGGGGCTACACGTGTTATTATTTACACCTGATGCGAAGGCTCAGCTGTCTTTGCTTTTTAGGAGGTATAAAGCTTGCGCAGTTTTAATGGTGCAAAGAGGTGAGCAGAGGAGGGGTTTTTGGAAATGTAAGAGCTGCGGCAGTTAGAGACTGTCCCGAGCTTATTTTAGTCATCAGGGAAAAAAATCTAGATTATTATGAGCAGTTGGCTGAAGATATAAAACTAGGATTAGTATTCATATTCGATATTCTAAATTGTGAACTGTCTCACAAGCGGGCTCCTCTTCCTCAGTTTTACCATATCCCTGAAACCCAGTTCAGGGGTTAGAGCTTTAAGACTTTATGATTGTTAATTGACTTCATTAAAACATGACTTACACACTATAAAATCAATTTTGAATGCACGCTTCAATGATTTTTAGTAAATTTATATTTGTCCAAACGTCACTACACAGTTGCCATGTTTTTGGAGCATTTCTTTCATGACAAAGAAATGCCTGGTACCATTCAGTCACTATCTCTTTCCTCTGACCTTTTTCAGTGTAAGCAACCACTAATCTATTTGGTTTTGATGTATTTGCCTGCTCTGGACATTTAATATAAATGCAATCATGCAATATATGTAGTCATTTTTGACTGGCTTCTTTTTTTGCCACAATAGTGTGAAGGCTCATCTATCCTGTAGCATGTTTTCATACTTCATATTGTTTTATGGGAAAATAATATTCTGTTGTATAGATAGACCACATTGCCTTTGTTCATTCATCAGTTGATAGACATTTAGGTTGTTTATACTTTCTGTCTATTATAAATAGTACTGTTGTAAACATTTGTGTTGGGATTTGACAAGGACTAGGATGAACCTATAGGTCAATTTGGGAAGAATTGCCGATTTAGGGAGAATGAACATGATTTGTTCTCCATTTACTTAATGTGCTTTATTGTCTGAAAGCAGTGTTTTCTATCTTCTAGTGTATAATACAGTTCTTGCACTTCTAGTGTTAAATTTAGGCTTAAGATTTTATGCTTTTGATTACATCATGAATGAAATTTTTTAATTTTATTTTTGATTGTTCATTAATACAATACAGAAACACAACTGTGATAATCCTGTGAGTTTTGCTCTTTGCTCTGCTAATAACTTTATTTTGCTGAACTCATTTATTAGTTGCAATAGTTTTGTGTACATATGCATTATGTAGGGTGTTCAGCATAATCATGTCATCTATAAATAAGCATATTTTTATTTCTTCCTTTCCAATATTGTTGTTTTTTCTGTCTTTCTCTTACTCAGATAGACAGGCTGGAATGTCCAGCACAAAGTTCAATAGAAGCAGAAGAGCAGATAGACATTCTTTCCTTATTTTTATATTTTTCCTCACATGCAAAGAATAAAACAATTAGCCTTCATTTTTTTTTTTTTCTTTTTTTTTTTTTTTTTTGAGACAGGGTCTCGCTTTGTAGTTCAGGCTGGCCCTGAGCTCACTAGGTAGCCCAGGCAAGCCTCGAACTCAGCAATCCTCCTGTCTCTGCCTCCCGAGTGCTGGAATGACAGGTGTGAGCCACCACGCCCGGCACTGATTGCTGGTGGGCGTGAGTCTCCACGCCCAGCACTGTATGTGGTTTCCGGGGATCGAACTCAGGACCTTGCGCTTGCGAGGCAGGCGCCGGAACCACTGAGCTAAC
>PVIC010037908.1:6470-17838 GCA_004025085.1 Thryonomys swinderianus | reverse complement strand
ACATATAATGCTGGGCATGGAGACACGCCCACCAACAATCAACACCGCATACCACAATGCCGGACGTGGTGGCTCACGCCTGTCATCCCAGCACTCGGGAGGCAGAGACAGGAGGATTGCTGAGTTCGCGGCGGCTTGCCTGGGCACCATAGTGAGCTCAGGGCCAGCCTGAACTACAACGCGAGACCCTGTCTCAAAAGCAGAAAAAAAAAATTTTAAACCTGGGTCAGAGATTTAGCTCTGGTTCCGGCACCTTCCCAGCAAGCACAAGGTCCCTGGTTTGATCCTGGTAAGTACATACCACAGTGCTGGGCATGGTGGCTCACGCCTGTCATCCCAGCACTCGGGAGGCAGAGGCAGGAGGATTGCTGAGTTCCAGGCTTGCCTGGGCTCCGTAGTGAGCTCAGGGCCAGCCTGGACCACAAAGCGAGACCCTGTCTCAAAAATAAATAAAAATAAAAATAACCTTTTTTTTATTTTTTTTAGTTTTTTGAGGCAGAGTGTTGCTGTGTAGTCCAGGCTGGTTTTGAGCTCACTGTGTAGCCCAGGTAATCCTCAAACGCACAGAGATTCTCCTGCCTCTGCCTCTGAAGTCCTGGGATTACAGGTGTGCAACTCCCCCCCTCGTGCCTTCCTTAACTTTTCAATTTTATGTTGAGAATTTAAAAAACTGATATTAAAATGTTTAATTGGAGATCTGAAAAAATATGGTTTTCTTAATTATTGGAAATGGGATTTCAAAAGACTTTAGTTTGTTTAAATAATTTGTTCTCCAATTGTCAATCACAGACAATAAAAAGTTAAGTATGAGTTAACGACACAGAAGAAAAACAGTACAGATGCAGAGATTTCCCGCCCTTTTTCTCCTCGAATTAGAAGCCCTATCAGGTTTGAGCAAAAGCTGAACATTGCGAGAGCACGCTGCCAGACTGCCATGCCGGGCCTGACCGGTGCTGCGAGGCCGGAGGGGGGCCGCGGTGCGCTCCGGGCTGCGGGCTGCGGGCTGCCGGGCCGACCGGCCAGAGCGGGGCCCGGGGCCGGGCCGGGGCCCGGAGCTGCTCCTCCGCCCTGAGCCCGCCCGGCCGCCCGCGCGCCCCCGGCTCCTCCGCGCCGCCCCGCAGGCCGCTGCCGCCGCCCTGGGACCCGACGGCCGAGGCGGAGGCGGCCCGCAGGGCCCGGGGCGCCCTCCCGCTGCGCAGGCCCGACGCGGGGGTCGGGGGAAGGGCCGGGTCGCGCCCTCGCCGCCGCCCGACGGAGGCCGGAGCCGCGGCCGGGGAGAGGCTCCCGCCGGCCGGGCTTCTCGGCCCGGACCGCCCCGCCCCGCCCTCCGTGCGCACCGCGCTCCCGCCTGCGGCCGGGCCGGGGCCTGAGGAGCTCACCTGTGCGGGGCCGGCGGGGGACCCCGGGGCCGCAGCGGGCGGAGCAGCGGGCCTCCCGCCACCCCGCAGGGCTCCGCGTCCCCGGGCTCGCCCCGCCGGCCGCCCGTCCAGCTCAAGTGCGCGCGCCGGTCCGGACTTGGCGGCGCCGCCCCGACCGAGGGCTGGGGACGTGGCCGGCAGACCCCGGTCCGGCCCGCCCGAGAGCCGTCTCCCGAGCCCCGCTCTCCGGCCGTCCCGCAGCGCAGACCGGCCCAGCGCCCGCGGGAGGCAGCCGGCCAGCCCTGCGCGCGCCTGCGGGAGGCGGTCCGAGCCGAGCGGCTCCCTCCGGCTCCAGGGCCTTCGCGGCCGGCCTGCCGCCCTCCCTAGGCGCCACAGCGGCCCCGCGGCGCCAGGCTGCGCCCGTGTGGAGTGCCCGCTCCCGGAGCCACCCGAGCTAGAGCCGGCGCCCTCAGCCCGGCGGACTTGTCTGCGCCGGGATGTTCAGGAGAGCGATTGACGTAAGAAAAATAATCCGATATCATGGATCCGTGTCTCAAGACAGTCACCACGAACCGACGCTGTTCCGGGCTCAGTGAACACAGGGTCCAGGCCTTTTCTCTCCGCACGCGAGTATCCAGGAGCCTCTGTAAACCTTACCGGTCTCGTGACAGTGTCTCAGAGCCCCTGTAAGGTCCAAAACCTTCCTGACTTCAACTGTATTTAGAATTCTATAGTTTTGAAAATTGGCAGATGAGTTTTTGTTTTTATAAACAGATTCATAATCTAAATGAAAATTCATCGCCCAAAATTCCTGAGTTCCTTCTATCACAAAATCTGGTTTATTCCTACATGAAATAGGGTTAGAAGTCACTTAGCTTCTAACTCCTTTGAGAAACTTTAATCTGTTTCATTCAAATCAGGTGTTTGGGGTAGGACTGTTTTTGTTTTTCTCTGAGTAGCAAGACAAATTACAAAATTACAAAAATTCAACAAAAGAAGTGAATACTAAAAGCTAATCAGGAAAATACCAAGTAATCTGTAAAGGCAAGTCTATTAGAATAATTGGAGATTTTTCAACACAAACCTTAAGGGTTTTTTTTGTTCTTATTTTTGAGACAGGGTCTCGCTTTGTAGTTCAGACTGGCCCTGAGCTCACTAAGTGGCCCAGGCAAGCCTCAAATTCAGCAATCTTCCTGCCTCTGCCTCCTGAGGGTTGGGATTACACTCAGGAGTGTGGCATGAGCCACCACAGCGGGCACTGTGGTATGTGGTACTGATTGCTGGTGGGCATGAGTTACCATGCCTGGTATTGTTGTGTGTGGTTACTGGGGATTGAACCAGGAACCTTGCACTTGCTAGGCAGGTGCTGGAACCACTGAGCTAAATCTCCAGCCCTAACCTCAAGGTTTGATAGAGGAGCTATCAGTAAAATTTTTAAAGCACTAAAAGAAAATAATTATGAATCCAAATGTTATATCCTATCAAATTAGCTTTCAAAATTGACAGAGAAGAATTTTCATCACAAAGAAATACATGATTACTAAAAAGCAAATGCAGAAAATATGCAATGGGACCCTAAACTGAAGGGTTGGTTTGGTGCAGGTGTGAGGCCACCAGCACCAAACTAGAACCACTTTCATTTTGTACCATAGGTTTTGTTATGTTGCTCACATTCATTGTCAGTTATAAAGATTTGCTTGGGTTAAACTCTGACACCATTACAAACATTACCACCTGTGACTAAGGGAGCTATTTGAAGAGTCAAGCTTTTGACACTTTGCAGCTGGGGCTCCAGAATAATCAAAATGTTCATAAAATAACACGTGGAGCCCAACAGAGTGTCTTACTCAAGATAACAAATTATCATCACAGACAATGAAACTGCAAGTCAAACTCTGATTCATGAGTTTCATAATGATGTTCCCATGTTAGATCCATTAACTTTCCCTAAAACCCTCTACAATTGCTATTTGGAGAAATTTCTAGGAGGCATTTAAGCACAGACAGTCCTAATTTATGATGATTCAACTTGTGATTTTTTTCAACTTCATTGCGGTGTAAAGCGATAGCGGTTTCAGTAGAAACCACTTTAAATTTTGGATTTTATACTTTTCCTGGGGTAGCCGAATGGGTACGATGCTCACAATGCTGGGCAGTGAACCGGGCATGGTGGCACACACCTGCAATCCCAGCACTTAAGAGGCTGAGGCAGGAGGATCCTGTGAGCTCAAGACCAGCCTGGGCTACATAATGAGACCCCATCTCAAAAAAACAAACACAATGCTGGGCAGTAGCAGCAAGCAGCTCCCAGTCAGCCACGAGATCGTGAGGGAAAACAGGCATATTAAATGCACTTTAACCTTCAAGATATGTCAACTTACAATGTTTGCTGGGATGTAACCCGCCTACACTGAGAAGGATCTGTAGATTGCTCGAATTATACTTGGGCAGGTTCTGCGAGATCCGTGAAGGAGTCTGGGCTCCCTCAATGTAATGGCAGGTGTTGCTCCCCCACCCAGATTCTCCCCAGTGGCGTGCGGGTCCCCAGTGGCGCACGGGTCCCTCCGCTGCTGTTCCCACGGCGGGCCCCTCCGGAGACCGCCCGGCCGGCAGGAGCCATCAGCCTGGGAGCTGATGGACCTCAGGGCGGAAGGCCGGGCGCCCTTCTCCCCCACCGTCCGGGCTGCAGGTCTTCCCGGGGCTCCAGGCCAAACCTCCTCTGAGGATGCCACATTCTTGCTGGGTCCTTTCCCCCAATCTATCCAAATCTTTCCCATTTATTTTCTCCTGAGAAAGCTCCAGGGAATAAAAATCCCTATCTCAGGGTCTGCTGTTCTGAAGAGCAAATCAGCAGGCACCTACTTCTCTTTCAGATTGAAAATGGAGGAGTCAGCGGGCGTGGTGGCTCGTGCCTGTCATCCCAGGACTTGGAGGCAGAGGCAGGAGGATTGCTGAGTTTGAGATTTTTCTGGGCTACATAGTAAGCTCAGGGCCAGCCTGAACTACAAAGCGAGACCCTGTCTCCAAAAAAAAAAAAAGAAAGAAAGAAAAAAGTGTGTGTGTGTGTGTGTGTTGCAAGACTTCAGGGGAAAAGGAACTCTCCTTCATTGTTGGCAGGAATATAAATTAGTTCCAGCATTATGAAAATTCTTCACAAAACAAAAAATAGAAATTCCATTTGACCCAACCACTCCCCCTTTAGATATCTTCCCCCCAAATTAAAAGTACCATATTACAGTGACACATGGCTTATAGCCACACAAATCACAATAGCTAAATCTTGGCCTTATGTCCATTAACAGGTGAACGGATAAAGAAAATAGTAGAGTTCTACTTTGGCATAAAGAAAGGATACATTTGAGTCATTTGTTGGAAAATGGATGCAGCTTGAGAATATAATGTTAAGTGAACTAAGTCAGACACACAAGCCTAAATATTGCATAGTTTCACTTAAATGAGAAACCCAAAGGATAAATAAGTCAAAGAGCAAAATAAAAGAGAGAAAACGAGACCAAGAGATGAGGTGGGTGAAGAGGGAAGGGGATCTAAAAAGAATTCAATTTTGTTCTGTACCTGTGCCAACTCTCTACAATCACTCTGTACTGCAAACATATGCTAATAAATGTTTCAAAAACTTCTCTTGTCCAGGGTTAGACTGTGCTCATGCCTAGGCCTACTGTGAACACTGAGCTCCACTGAAGTGACTGCTGTTTCTTAAAAACTTGGAACAGGGGTGGAGGGTTAGCTCAGTGGTTCCGGCGCCTGCCTCACAAGCACAAGGTCCTGAGTTCGATCCCCGGTAACCACATATAATGCTGGGCATGGTGACTCATGCCCACCAACAATCAACACCGCATACCACAATGCCGGGCATGGTGGCTCATGCCTGTCATCCCAGCACTCGGGAGGCAGAGACAGGAGGACTGCTGAGTTCGCGGCGGCTTGCCTGGGCACCATAGTGAGCTCAGGGCCAGCCTGAACTACAACTCGAGACCCTGTCTCAAAAAGCAAAAAAAAAAAAAACAAACAAACAAACTTGGAACAGGTGAATCTTCTCCTGCATTCATGTAGACTTTTCCCTGGGCACTGCAAGGCACTCGGCCTCCAGACTGTCCTGTTCATTCCCCGTGCCTGGCACAGTTCCCGTAGAGCCACTCATCTGGCCCTTTTTTGAAAATGTCATCATCAATCTTTCCTAGAGATCACTTACAAAAGACCAAAACTCCAGACGAAAACTTATATAGGCTACAATGAATACATTCCACTGAGGTGAGATCAGAAACATGAAAACATATGACAAGCTAATCCTCAGACATAAGTGAAGTGTGAGTTCAGATGCCTTTTTTTTTTTTTGAGACAGGGTCTCGCTTTGTGGTTCAGGCTGGCTCTGAGCTCCCTATGTAGCAGCAGTCCTCCTGCCTCTGCCTCCCGAGTGCTGGGATGACAGGCGTGAGCCACCACACCCGGGACTGTGGTATGTGGTATTGATTGTTGGTGGGCGTGAGTCTCCACGCCCAGCATTGTATGTGGTTACCGGGGATCAAACTCAGGACCTTTCGCTTGTGAGGCAGGTGCCAGAACCACTGAGCTAACCCTCCGGCCTGAGATGCCATTTTTAACCAATATGATTATATTGGGGAAAATCCAATATAATTTTTATTAGTCATATATCCAGTTCAGAGACAGATGTGTGGTGGACGTCCACCCTTGGTTGCTGAACCTGCTCAAGCTTTATAAAGCCCTTCAGAGCTGAGTGTGAAGAGTGTGCAAACCCTAATTCTTAGAGAATCTGCTTCCTGAGAATGTTACGTTCTATTATGTCCCTTCGATAGATCATAAAGGACTTAGTGCTTCCTTTTCCATTTGTGTGTGCTACTGGGGATTGAACTTGAGCCTTTGTGTGTCCAACGTGAGTGCGGTACCACGTGACCTAAATCCCTGGCTTGGTTCCATTTTTTATACTGTTCTGGAAAGAGTCCTGACTAGCACTTTCAGCTATTTCTTACTTTCACCTGAAATCTTTCTTTCTCCAAGATCAGAAAATGGCTTGCTCATATGAGGACTGCGCCTCCAACCTGTCATGTTGGACGGAATTAAATGGAGGAGGTATTTTCCTCTCTCACACTGTGTCTGCTGGTTCCATGTACATACAACATGTCTCTTTTCTCCTCAGATCAGTGTGGTTTATGTTCCAGAAACTCACCTCGTCCCTCTGTGGATTTTACTTCCTCGAGACGGCGTCAGCGGAAGCAGAGCGAGAGTGAAGCAGGACTCGGCCAGCCAGCAGCGCTGAGATCTGTCCTGCAGCTCCAGCAGCGGGCCGCGTCCTCGGCCGAGACACCCAGACGAGGAACCCGGAGCGGGTAAGTCCCCGCAGCCCGGGCCAGGAGCAGACACCGAGCGCAGACAGCGGCCGCAGGGCGTGCGCACGCGTGGGCAGCGGGCTCCTCAGTCTGCCACCCTGAGGCACTCGCCACTGCCCCCTGCCGGCCCACAGGCTCTGAGAGGGCACCTGAGTTCCCTTTGTATCCACAGGTCATCTCCAAGAGTCCTTTACCGAAGTATAGTGCAGACTTTCAACCCAAATTGGCTGAAAGGATTTTTATCTCTCTTTTACTTCTCTTCCTCTTCCTTTTGGAATAATTCACTTCAAACTCTGGTATGCGGAGCCAAGGCAGACAGGTGTGCAGGGAGAGCCTGGGGAATCGCTGCGGAGGCCGGAGCAGGCTTCCGAGGCCGGGCAGTGTGGAGAGACCTCAGCCGCTATGTAAACATGCTGTAGATTATGGGGCTGAGCGTCCACCGTCAGGGCAAGTCACACACATGAAAAAGGAGAACACTATCATGGGCTCTGTTTCATTTGGGGAATTGAAGATTTAATGTGATTACTTAGCAAAAATTGGATATCCCTCTCTGGCCTACTCTCTATTACTAAAAACCCGAAGCAAGATCCCAGATACTGAGCATGTGCTATGGTCTGTTCGTACGGTTCACATGTTTAAACTCAGGGCCTTAATGCCAGGAGGTGATTGGGCCCGGAGTTGGAGGCCCACTAATGGGACCAGTGCCCTGGAGCTGGTCTGCCCCCACTGAGGAGTCCTCGCTGGACACTGCACCCGCCAAGTTCATGGTCTCGCTCTTCTCAGCCTCCAGAGCTGGAAAGTCATTTTCTGCAGGTTATAAGCCATCAGTCATGGCACCTTGTGACAACGCCCTGGATGAACTAAGACACCATGCTTGGCAGTTCAAGGGAAATCAGTCTAAGAGGCTATTGAAGTGACTTCATCTTCAAAGAGATTAAAAGCACAATACTTATTTCTGAAGAGGTGATTGGCCTTGTTGGTAATAAAGGATTACATTGCTTTTCATCCCCAGATTTAAAGGATTTTGTAGACCTCTGTTCAACTGATTTCATCAAAGTAGGGTGCCACAAGGCCATCTCTGGGCCTAACAATTCCACTGCAGCGGAAACAAGAAGAAAGAACCTCTTGGTATTGGGCTGGTGCAACCAGTCTCAATCAAAAATATTTGGGGAAGATCTGTGCCAAACATGTGTGGGCATTCTTATCACCATTCCCTGAGCAGCGCAGTGTGACAATTTCCCTGTACTAGGTATTATAAATCTGGATGTTTTAAGTATGGGGAGGATATATGTATATTACATGAAAATAATTATATGTACGTAACAAACTTGAGTATGCAAGGATTTGGTATCATGGTACACTAAAATCTTCTGATGCTCTAGTTCTTCAAGTGAAATTGCATAGTATTTGCATACAACCTATATGTCTTCCCTACATTTCTCTTATAGATATCCAGTGATAACTATAATTTTAAAACCTATTATTCTTTTAATAATATAGGTTAACATTAGACAATGTTAAATGAAATGTACAATGGGATAGATGATTTATCTATCTATGACATAAAAAACAGACCAAACTAATGAACAATAACAGAAGTAAGAACTGAAGCTGGTATTGACTAAGAGGGGCAGGGAGAACCTCCCGGAGAGAGAGAGAACTATTTTACACTTTACGCAGGCACAGACAGAGGTCAGGATGCCATAACTTCATTGGTGGGTCAGTGCAGTGATGGGGACACAGAAAGCATTCTTCTGATTGTTTCACTTTCTCGGAGAATCAGGAAGCAGTATCACAGAGCGGGCTGGAGGACGCAACATGGAAAGGGGAGAGAAGGAGGAATCACTGGTGGCAGAACACAGTGAGTGGACCAAATGTCCACATCCCGAGGGAGCTGAGGCCCAGGGCGCGGGTGGGTTTCTCTCCAGCCACCTTCAGCTGCACACACACTACTTTTTGTACCAGTAGGGACATCTTTTGCTCTAGGCTCTTCCAGTGGGAAAACTAGGAAGTATACTTAAATTTTTTTTTTTTTTTTGCTTTTTGAGACAGGTTCTCGCGTTGTAGTTCAGGCTGGCCCTGAACTCACTATGGTGCCCAGGCAAGCCACCGCAAACTCAGCAGTCCTCCTGCCTCTGCCTCCCGAGTGCTGGGATTACAGGCGTGAGCCACCACACCCAGCCTGAAAAGTTTGATGTCACATTTGCACTTTTTATCTTGATTGATAATTCCAATTTACTATTAGCAGTAAAACTGCTGAGCAAAGTTGAAACTCTCTTGTAGTTTTATTTTTGTTAGAATATATTCTATTAAGTATGTACACATAAAACATTATATTCAACAATCATATACAATAATTATCTTTTCTGCATAGGTCCTAATGATATAAAATAAAAACAGACCTTTTCTTTCAGGGGCCCATGGAGTAAGGATGGCGGTGCAGATTCCAAGAGGAACTTTGTCACTGACGTCATCTTCAAAGCGGACTGAACCAGCTTCTTACTCGGGAGCTGGCTGAAGATGGCTACTCTGGAGCCAACCGGGACAGAAATCGTTATCTTGGCTACCAGGACACGGCATGTTCTTGGTGAAAAGGGCCAAAGGATCTGAGAATTGACGGCTGTCTTCAGAAGAGGCCTGGAGCCCTGTGCGCAGCGTAGAGTTTATGCGGAAGAGAGGGAACAGCAGGGCTGTGTGCCACTGGCCAGGGGCCGCTGTGTGTGCGCTGCGCTCGCCGTGGGGAGCAGAGCCAGGGGCTGAGGCCGCGGTGTCTGGGAAACTCTGAGCTCAGGGGCTAAGTCCATGCAATTCGTGGATGGTCTGATGATCCACAAAAAAATTAAACATTTGCCTTTACTGGGGAGGAACTACAGTGGATCTTGTAACTTCTCCTTGACACTGCTCCGGGCCACGTGCTGCTCAGACAGGAGTGCTGGTGCACGGGATGGTCAGCCGGAAAGCCTCTGCCCGCGGCCGCACTGCGGCACCCAGCGAGACCCTGAGCCCGCGCCCGGGGGCACGGAAGGGTGGGAAGCCAGAGGTGCCTGCCCAGCGCGCCAGCCCCTCCAGCGTGACAGGGCACCCTTGGCAGCAGTATCTGACAACGGAGGCTGCTGCCTACAGACATTTAATTAATCATGTATAAAAACAAAACAAATAAATAAAATAAAAGCAGACTCTTAGCTGGGGCTGGTGACGGAGAACTGTAATCCCAGCACTTGGGAGGTGCAAGCAGGAGGGTCCGCCGGGTTCAAGCCCAGCCTGAACTGCAGAGAGAGATTCTATCTCAAAAACAAAACAAACAACAACAAAAAATCAAACAAACCAAATTTTGTGTTAACTTGAGAAATTTTCTTAATTTTTAAATACGTAAAACACACAATAGTGGTGGATCTCAGCCTTAGAAGGTGGAGGCAGAATTATAAATTCAAGCCCACTTTGGACAACTTAGGGAAGTGATCCTGTCTCCGAAAACAGAAAAAAGGCTGGAGATTTAGCTCAGTGCAAAGGCCCTGGGTTCAACATCCAGCGTAACAAACAGTCACAGCAGCAGTAACAACTAAAACTCATAAGATCATCAAACTTGTATAAAAGGTTATGCCCTGGGAAGTTGTGCTTTCCCTGCTCTCCTTTTCCCAAGTCAGTGACTGCTTTATGAAAACTGGTGGTTTAAAGGAAAGATCTAAACATTTGCCTTTACTGGGGAGGAACTATAATGCATCTCCAGATGATGAGAGAAAATACTTCATTATGAAAAATGTTAGCTACTGCCTATGGAAAAAATTGTTTAATTGGAAACCCTACAATTTCAGTGAAATAGTTTCAGACAAGATGCTACAGCTTTAGATAAAGGGTGTGGAGAAGAGGATATTGGCATAGAACCAAAGTATCACCCCATAGAGCACTCGCTTGTTGGCAAAGAAAAATAGTTTGTTACAATGGCAGGTCTGCCAACACCCTCTCTGCCAGCGGACCAAATTGGGCACTGTGTTCTCACTGATGAGACATTACCCGACAAAGAACACCCACCAGCCATGAAGCACCGTGAAGTTTAACATGATTAGAGCCAAGCCTTTAGGCTAAATCTCCAGCTTGTGAATATAAATTGGCTGAGGACAGAGGAACAAGTTAAAACTCTCAAATTCAGGAAATGATTATCTTACAGTCAACTTATCTGGTTTCTTTAAATAGGCAAAATTAAGAAGGAAAAGTAGTAGTCCAAGTCCAGGTTAAAAGAAATTAAGTAAGACCCGATTTTTAAAAGACACATACTGAAGTATTGGCATCAGGAACTCAAAAGATAAACAGTTTTCAATATTAACTCATTATGCTTAAGTTTGTTTATAACAGCGAGGTGTGTTGGTGCACACCTGTAATCCTAACACTTGGGAGGCTGAGGCAGGAGGACTGCTATAAGTTTAAAGACATCGTAGGCTACCTATCAGGTTAAGGCCAGCTTGACCTACATAGCAAGCCCTGTCTCAAAAAACAATGAAGCCAAGGCGTGGTGGCCCATGCCTGTAATCCCAGCACTTGGGAGGCAGAGACAGGAGGATTGCTGAGTTCAAAGCTTGCCTAGGCTACATAGTGAGCTCAGAGCCAGCCTGAACTACAAAGTGAGACCCTGTCTCAAAAAAAAAAAAAAAA
>PVIC010037907.1:0-17858 GCA_004025085.1 Thryonomys swinderianus | reverse complement strand
AAATGGGCTTTCAAAGAAGCTTCCTTACTTACCAGTGGCTCCAAAGGCATCTAGACATTCCAAAGGTTTTCGTTCCTCAGCCAAAGCAGCCAATGTACAGAATATTAGCTGTCTAGAAGGAGGGAATAATCTGAAATAAATTTACTGTAGTATGGGTTCAGTAGTTCAGGTCCAATTTCATTTAAGAAAAATGAGAACAAAGGTTCCCTAGTTATAGTACAAACTATTTTGAAAAGCAATCTAAAGTAACATGATCCCAATTTAATAGTGTAATTCCTAAAAGTTTGTGAAATAAAATAATGACTAACTGGATTGTTTAATAAACATTCACTCAGTTTACTTATTAATACAATTTGCCTACAAAAGGATAAGCATGCCAGGTGTGGTGGCTCACGCCTGTAATCCCAATACTTGGGAGGCAGAGGCAGGAGGATTGCTGAGTTTGAGGCTTGCCTGGGCTACTTAGTGAGCTCAGAGCCAGCCCGAACTACAAAGTGAGACCCTGTCTCAAAAAAAAAAAAAAAAAAAAAAAAGGATAAGCCTATTCAGTAACTATGTAAAGTTAAGCCTATTTCATTCTTTGATAAACTGATGTGGTAGAAAAAAACAAAACACTCTGAGAAAAGTTAAAATAGATGAATTTCATTCTGCATGTAGTTTTAAATTTTAACATATTAGAACACAGAAGTTAAGAAAAGATAAATTTGCAATGTTCTGAAATATCCTACAGTCCTGTTTTTAATTATCTTACCGATTTAGTTTCATTTTGGTATTAAAATAGGAATCTGTTTTCTGAGGTATGGTATAGTTAGGACAAACTTGTACATCTGTGTCTGCTTCTTTCAAAATTTCATTATGTGGTTTAGCAGCAGAAGCTAAAATGGAAAAAAAACAAATTTCAGAGAAATACATAACTCAAAATATTTACAACAATTTGTAATTAAATAGTACAGTTGCTATATTAATTTGTGTTGATGCAAACGGGCAGATTAAAAAATTTATTTATCACTGTCTCTGGAAAAGTTATACTCAGGTATTTGGTAAACCAAAATACTATCTGGATTGTTTTTTCTTCTTCTCCTTTTTTTTTTTTTTGTTTTGAAACAGGGTCCCACTTTGTAGTTCAGGCTGCCACTGAGCTCACTATGGAGCCCAGGCAAGCCTTGAACTCAGCAATCCTCCTGCCTCTGCCTCCCAAGTATTGGGATTACAGACATGAGCCACTACACCCGGCTCCTTCTTTTTTTCATAGAAGGTCTCCCTCTGTAATTCAGGCTAGCCTGGAACTCATTATATACTCCAGGGCGGCAGGCTGGCCTAATTCATGCCAAGCCTCCTGCCACAGCTTCCTAAATGCTGGGATAATAGGTGTATGCCACTACACCTAACAGTAAGTGAAAGTTTATGGTGAATGGAAAAGTGTATCCAATTAAAATTTTGCACATCAATACATTTGTATCATGATACACCTAAGGAGAATTACCTTAAGATGATAGCACAAGATCCTAAAATACATTTATGATTCATTAAACACTACATAATGTTTGTACAAGTTGAATGGAAAAATATATTTTATAGTAGTATAATTGTTAGGAAATGAGTATGAATAGTGCTGGTTACACTCTACTATCCACCATAATGGAGTAATAATCACTGATTCCTGCATATGTTAGCCTTCAGAACACTTTCTCATAATTTTAAACCACAAATTACACTAAAAAATACATTGGAACCCTTTGGCTATGAACTTAAAATACATATGTGCATGTCATGAATATTTAAGAAGTAAATATATACAATACATGGGGAAAAAGAATTGAGATCCTTTTTTGGACTTTTTGAGAACATTACAATAACATATTAACCAAATTGCAAACACAGTGCCAGACCATAGTAATCCTTCCTAGTGTTACATAATCTGCTAATGCCCAGTGAATAGGCCTGTCATGTATTTTATGTTAGCCTTTCCCAGAGTTCTATGAAAAAAGTAAGCTTTATAGAAAATTATTTTAGTAACTTTTTTCTCAATTCTAAAGGATATTACCATTCTAGATGTACAAAATTTTATTATATATTATGCATGCTATATGCGATAGGGTTTAATATCTTTTTCTTTTTGAGATAGGGTCTCACTATGTAGTTTAGGCTGGCCTCCAACTCTCAATGATCTTCCTGCCTTAGCTGCTCAAAAGCTGGGATGACAGCTGTGCACTACCATGCCCACCAGGCTTAATATAATTCTTGTGAAATGTCAAGTAGCTATTGACGATTTTATATCACTCAGGATAAAGGTCTTTCTGTATCCTCTTTCCAGTGTTTTTCAACAAGTATAACACAGTTACTGATATAAAAGCTGTCATGAGACATAAAATTCTATAATCTTTCATGATTTCTTGGGTGATACTTACATGTTTTACACCATTTACTAAATACATCTATTAAAGGTTGTTAGAAAACTCACAAAAAGAAAAATAAATGTGATATATCAGTAGTTAATTGATATATTTAAACCAGTATATTTTATCTACCAATTATGTGAAAAGTACAACTGGACTATTTTTTAAGGACTTAATTATATGTTAATGCTGCTCAACTTACCAGCAATATAACTGGATTTAGTCTCTCCTTTATTCACATGGCGCCTAACATGTCCTAGCATATCAGTTCTCCTGGTGATTGTTGCTGAACAAATGATACAATGATAATGGGCGCCCATTTTACTGGATATCTATGGAACAGAGTATTTAAGTAAGTTACTAAGACAATAAGTAGAAGTTTCAAGTTGTAAATATGGTAATGTTTCTGAAGTGTAACAGTATAAAGGATAATGCTAATTTTGCTATATGACTTTGAAAGAATCTTAACTTCACTTATGTTTACATATGCTTTTAAATTTTACATTATAATAGGTTACAAAGTTGTTTCCTAATTTTTCTATTCATTCTACTCAGTAAATAACTGTACCACATTTTCTTTAGGCTGTATTATAAATGGTGTAATATTGGCAATGGTGTGCTGGTAAATGCTTAATCATCTTTCTAAGACAATAAAGTCCTGAATCATGGTTTTTCAGGTTTCTATCTATGAAGGTCAGTTTCGAGCTGTTACTGTGAGATTTCAAAGTACCAATTTGAAATGAGACTGGACAGAGGTGTGCATTATTGTATCATCATAGAATACGGACCACATGTAGATACAGACAGATGTAAAATAACTTTAAGGGCACAGATAATAGTAAATGTAGTAATTTGTAAGGGAGAATTTTGAATACTCCTTTTACTTTTTAATTATAAATTATTTTTAAGTTTAGATGATTGAATATTTAGTCATGGCCACATTTAACTGCCAGCTCATAAGATTTTGGAAAATCTGTGCCAGCTCTAACACTTCATTAAATGCCAAGGGTTTAATACTATTTTCTAAGAAAAAAAATCTACTTATTATGTCTCATTAGCTAAAAATAAAACTACTACTGTATCTCTTTGCTAGTTTTGATATCTTTTACTCTTATTACTGCTACATCCTATTTACTTTTGACCTTATAGCAGGTACAGAATAATATACATGGCTTCTATGATTATTCTATGAAGATTAAAACCACTTTGATTTGGGCTGATGAGCCAGGCAGTGCACTTACTACTGCTTAAGACAAATTTGTTTTTCTTTTTTTTTTGTTGTACTGGATATCAAATCCAGGGTTTCATGCATGTTAGGCAAATACCCTTACAACTAAGTTATACTTTCAGCTCAAGAATCCTTTATTCTCATCACTTTATTATTTTCAGTGACCAAAAAGAAAAAAAAAATTGTTTTTTTTTTTGAGACAAGGTCTTGCTTTGTAGTTCAGGCTGGCCCCGAGCACATTATGTAGCCCAGGCAAGCCTCCAACTCAGCAATCCTCCTGCCTCTGCCTCCTGAGTGCTAGGATTACAGATGTGAGCCACCACACCTGGCATTGTGGTATATGGTACTGATTGTTGGTGGGCATGATTCACACCTGGTATTGCTGTACGTGGATCAAACCAGGGACCTTGTGCTTGCTAGGCAGGCACTGGAACCACTGAGCTAAATCCCCAGCCTGGGGCCGGAGGGTTAGCTCAGTGGTTCCGGCGCCTGCCTTGCAAGCGCAAGGTCCTGAGTTCGATCCCCGGAAACCACATACAATGCTGGGCATGGAGACTCACACCCACCAGCAATCAATACCACATACCACAGTGCCGGGCGTGGTGGCTCACGTCTATAATCCCAACACTCAGGAGGCAGAGGCAGGAGGATTGCTGAGTTTGAGGCTTGCCTGGACTACATAGTGAGCTCAGAGCCAGCGTGAACTACAAAGCGAGACCCTGTCTCAAAAAGAAAAAAAAAAAATTTAAATCCCCAGCCTGAAGGGAAAATTTTTAAATGAGGACCTATAAAGATAAAATGCATTCAGGAGCATGTCACTGAAATATTTTCTAGTTTATATTCCCCTTTGGTCATCTTTGTCCTAAAAATAAACACATCTGCATGTGAAGTTATTAAGATTTCAGAAAGTTTCTTGATTCTGTCACTTTAAGTTTAAACAGGAGATCATGAGAATGAATGTGAAATTGAAACATACTACGATATTTACTAACTCACATAAAGTTGAATCTCCTATTTCATGATCAAAATTTATTTTCTTTTCTTTTTATATTTTCACTTTTTTCCATTACTTGAAATTGAACCTAGGGCCTTACAATGCCAGACAAGCACTCTACCACTGAGATACATCTGCAGCCCTTTTAAAAATTTTATTTGGCAACAAGGTCTTGCTAAATTTCTCAGGCTGGCCTTGACCTTGTGACTCTCCTCCATCAGCCTCCTGAGCAGCTGGGATTACAAAATTCAGAGCTTAGTTTGTATTAGTACATATTTATGATACATAAAGAAAATTCATTTTAAAATTGCTATTTAAATTTCCCACTTCACAATTATGAAATGTTAAAAAAATATAAAATGTTTTCACTTTGAACACAAAGGCAATTAAAATGAAAAACTATAAAATAAGTTCAATACAATTTTCTTACACATTTCACACTTCCCCCTCATTTTATCAGTCATATCTTTTTCACATCTAAAGGTGTACTTACTTGCCAAAATACAAAGTTATGTTATCTTGAAGGGAGAAATAAGTGAAATCTAAAGTTTATACTATTATGTTTTTCATATTTTTTCTATTATGGCCCTTTGAAATCACTCAGATACAGAATTTTACAATAAAATGTACTGTTTAGTATGTACATTTTATTTTTAAAACAAGAATCATTTCCTAGCTTTTGGCTAAGATTGTCACTATAAAGCAACTAAAAATTGTGCTTTTTCAAAAGAAGACAAAAATTGAAAGTAAATCTAACATCTGATTACCTGTTCTCCAATAATGTTTGGTTTTACTGGTCGACAAGGTAAGTGACAGATGCACATCCTGTAACCTAAAATGAAGAATGGCTGGCTGTCATTAAATACTCAACTAGTATTAAAAATTATAAACAAATTTTATTTGCTAATAATTAGGATTAACTTTATACTTGCAATGTCATAATTATTTAAGTGATGCTTTAGTTTATATGAGGTATATATAAACAAATATAAGTGATCTAGGTTTGAATTCTGATTTTGTTGACTTTTATTTTAGTTGTTTCAGGCAAGCACTCTTGGACCAGGCTTTATCTCCAGCCCCTTTTATTTTTATTTTGACACAGGGTCTTGCTAAGTTGCCCAGACTAACCTTGAATTTGTGATCCACCTGCCTCAGGCTTTTCAGTTGCTGGGACCATAGGCATTCACCATCACACCTGGTAGCATTCAGTTTTATCATGTAATTTGCCACTTTAACTCTAAGCTTCATCTGTGCTTCACCCTATATTTGCCACTACACAGACTTTTCTTCATCTATGATGTGACAATATCTTGGTTCACTTCCTTTTATTTTTGGAGGCATAGTCTTGCTATGCAGCCCACAGTGGCCTCCCATTCATGGTCTCTCTGTATCAGCCTCCAAGTGCTAGGATTACAGGTATAATCAAGCTGAGCTTCTCTTCTCAATCTTCATAAACTTTACAGATCTTTTTCTGACTCTCATACCCTAAAATGTAGATATTCCTTGGGCTGGGTCAGCTCTGTGCATTTTTTCCATGGTAACTTTACTACTGGAAGGAATTTTAAATTATAGGTGGAGTTGATAAATCATCGCTGAGAGTCAGATCCCTGTCTCCAATTGTCTAGTAAGCATCTATGAATGATTAATCTGGCTACCATTTCAAAAGCTACTCATAAGAATAAAGTTTAATCAGTTCCCTAATCTCTTTTGTTTCTGTAGTGTTGGAGACTGAACCCAGGGCTTGCACTTGATTAGCATGTGTTTTAGCACTGAGCTACATCTCCAGGCCTTATCAATTCCTTTTGAACCAGGTCAATTTTTTTGATAAATGGTAAATGACTCAGTCTCTCCAGTTCAAGCTAGCTTCTAGCTTATGGGTCATCACTCTTTTTTTCTTACACCTCAAATCCAGTCATTTCTCTGGTATATGAAGTATTCCAGAACTCAGTGTAGCCAACTATTGTTTTTTTCATCAATAAATACACTATTTATCTCATTTAGTCTCCTGGCTAAGTACTACTCTGACAACTGCCAAATGTATACTTCTAGCCCCAACCTTCCCTGAAAGCCCTGTTCATACAGCCTAGTAGGTATATCCAACCTATGGCCAGCAGGCTGCTTGCCCCACTCTACTTTTGAGATATGGTCTACGTAATTCATGTTGGCCTTAAATGCACTATGTAGCTCAAGTGGACCTAGAAGTCAAAATCTTCCTATCTCAGTCTCCCAAGTACTGGGGTTATGCATATGTACTACCATGACCAGCTTTTTATTTAATTTATTTATTTGAGAGAGGGTCTCACTTTGTAGTTCAGGCTGGCCCTGAGCTCACTACATAAACCCAGGTAAGCCTCGAACTCAGCAATCCTCCTGCTTCTGCCTCCCAAGTGCTTGGATTACAGGAGTGAGACACCATGCCCAGCATTGTGGTGTGTGGTACTGATTGCTGGTGGGCATGAGTCACCATGCCCGGTATTGTTGTATGTGGTTACTGGGGATCAAACCATGGGCCTTGTGCTTCTTGGGCAGTGCTGTAACCACTGAGCTAAATATCTCTGGCTCAATCAGCTCTTTTTTAATGTTATAAAAGAAATGAAAAAAGTGGAAGTTTTGTTACTCATATACACTAACTATATTATGCATTTTGTATGTGGCCCAATATAATTCTGTTTCATTCAACATGGCTCAGGAAAGCCAGAAGGCTGACATGCCTAGAGGATATCTGACATTTCCACTTAGATGTACTTCAGCATCTGGGTCCTGACATTCCTCCTCCATCTGGTCCTGATGCAGCTGTCTCCAGCTCAAACAGAACAACTTCATTTTTCTACCTGCTCAATTTCCAAATCCAAACATTCTTGGCTGTTTTTCACATCTCACATTCATTGCTAAAGCATTCAAAGTTGCTTGTACCTTCAACATATTTGACCACAATTTTGAAACCTTACATTTAATATTGGGTTTTCTACTGTCTTTGGAAACATCACCTTGCTCAGTTGTCTGACATTTTGGAGATTTTGAGGGGAGACCTTTGGTTTTATACAAATGGAGTATTATGAAATCTTCCTTATATAATTGCTGTTTTCATTTCTAGTCTTTTATGGAAATATTTTCAAGTTAGTTGCCATATGCAGAATATATTCTTTCAATGGTTGCATTATATTTCATTTTTTTAAATTTCAAGCTTTTGTCACAAAATATACAGTGGAATGGATACCCTTGTACATCTATCCTTGCCTACTGACTTTTTTACTTCTATAGTACTCTTAGAAGAAAAATTGCTGGATGAAATATCTATATTTTAAATTTTAAAAGATGGTCTTATATTTTTCCAAAAATGCTATAGTAATTCACTATCTTAAAATCTCACTTCTTTGTTCCTCAACTTTATTCTTTTTCTTGTAAGTCCTCATGTTAATTTCCCCAAATTGTACTTTTGTCATTATAACTTTTTTTAATTGAATTCTTTATTGGTACAATTTATATACATCTCAAAATCACATATAACATTGGGAAATTTGTACCAGTATATGCCACAAGTTAATTCTCATTTTTACCCATATCCCTACCCACTCCCCCCTCCTCCCCCCTTTATACATGCTCTTTTATTTTCTTTCTGTATCATATTTATTGTCATTATAACTTTTTAAAATTTCCATTTATCTAAAGTAGAAAAGTCTATGTTTTCTGAATATTTACCTTACATCGCATCATCCTTCTAAACATTTTTAACTCTAGTAATTTTTTTTTTTCGAGACAGGGTCTCACTTTGTAGTTCAGGCTGGCTCTGAGCTCACTATGTAGACCAGGCAAGCCTTGAACTCAGCAATCCTCCTGACTCTGCCACCCGAATGCTGGGATGACAGGCGTGAGCCACCACGCCCAACACTGTGGTATGTGGTATTAATTGCTGGTGGGTGTGAGTCTCCATGCCCAGCATTGTATGTGGTTACTGGGATCGAACTCAGGACCCTGTGCTTGCGAGGCAGGCACTGGAACCACTAAGCTAACCCTCTGGCCCTAATTCTAGTAATTTTTTTAAGACATCCAGCAGAAAGATGTTATGTATTTTATTTTTTTTTTTAATTTTTTTATTTTTCGAGACAGGGTCTCACTTTGTACTTCAGGCTGGCCCTGAGCTCACTATGTAGCCCAGGCAAGCCTCCAACTCAGCAATCCTCCTGCCTCTGCCTCCTGAGTGCTGGGATTACAGGTGTGAGCCACCACGCCCGGTGATGTTATGTTTTTTAAATAATCATACCAATTATTTTATTTTCTTGCTTTACTACATTTATCTTGCTTTCAAAAAGTGTGTAAAACAGAAGTTGTTCTATTATAAAAGGAAATGTACATTCATTTTATATATTTACTTCTTTAGGTTTTTTGAGAGAGGGTCTCAGAACATAGTTCAGACTGACCTCAGACTTGTGGTGATCTTGCTGCCTCAGCCTCCTGAGTGCTGGGATTATAAGTATGCATCATCATGCCTGGCTAAATGTATAATTTATTAAAATATTGTTCAATAAGCAACATATATTCCTAAGGCTGGGATACCAGTTGAGAACAGGTACTTAATAAATTATTTTTTTGTGGTACTAGAGACTGAATCCAGAGCCTCTGCACTGAGTTACATTCCTTGCCTTTTAAAATCTTTTTTAAAATTTTGAGACAGGTCTTGCTAAATCCCTAAGTTGCCCTGGCTGGTCTCAAGATTACGATCTTTCTGCCTTAGCCTTCCAGAGTGCTGGAATCACAGGCATGTGCCACTATGCCTGGTTATAAATGTTTACTGAACTATACTTGTGTCTTATGTATCTATTGAATTATATGGTCTTTTATTAAATACATTAAAAGTGGGACATTTTACTTCTTACATTTAAAATTGAAATGTTTGATTATATTTCACAATAAAATGTCAAAACTGGTAACAAATGTTTAGTTCCAGATATATAACTTTTTAGGAGGCACAAAAATACTAACCTTCAAATTCAACTGAGACTTTCCAGTGTAAATTCTGAAGGTGCCGACGAAGCTTATGACTGTGACAAGCTCTGAATTTTTCCTTGGGGCACAATGGACAAGCCTGTTTGTTTCCTTAAAAAGATAAAAAAAAAAAAAAAAACCCAAAAACCGTCAATAAAGGACAGAATATACTAGATATAAATGCTTGGACTAAGCTACAAAAGACCTAACAAGGGCCTTTCCCATACCCTCCTCTCACTTTTTAGATAATCTTTCTTTTTTTTTTTTTAACTCAAAGGAGAAGTTTAAAATGGCTCATGCAAATAAACTTTCTTAATTTTAGGGAAAACAAAAACAAAAACAAAAACATGATCCCTGACCCAGAAGGTAATTTATAATAATTGTACACATGATTAATGATTCTTTTATTCTCTCTGTACCAGATACCCCTTTGCCATTAAGAACAAAGAAACAGAATAATAATAACCTATATGATAGTCTCTAGCTAGTTTGTTTGTAGCTAGTCTAGTTCACAGAGGAAGGGGGAAAGGACAGCAATTCTCACACACCCAGAGAAGGAGTTGCACAGAGATGCCTAAATATCTGCTACAGTATTCCTCTACTACTCTGGCAGCAACAAGGCAATTAATATATAGAGTTAGAAAAATGGAAGAAGTAGAATAAGCAGATAAAACTTAATATAATTGCTTTTCTGAGATGACAGGGCATAACTAGAATCATCAATCTGAATTTCATTATACATTACTGAACTTATAAATTTTTTTCTTTATTAACTTACTTCTGAAAAGATGATGCATCATTAAAACTGAAGTCTTAATTAGAAATGTAACTCAGAGAAAAACTTTTAATATTATACAAAAGAATTAAAGGAATAAAACATTCTAGAAATATTGCTGGGTGTGGTGGCAGATGGCTGTAACCCTATTACTGGGAGGCTCAGGCAGGAGAATTGCCATAAGATGGATACCAGCCTGGGTTAAACAGTGAATTCAATGCCAGCCTGTATTACAAAGTGAGATCCTATCTCAAAAAAAACAAAAACAAACAAACAAAACCTCATACACACATACACAAGTAGCCAATAATAATTTTTTATTTAATAAATCTTTCATCTATAAAATAATGCAAGAATAGGTAAAATCTATTTAAAAAATACATTATTTCAAAAAACTATGAGGTAATCTTGATAAAAAGCACTAAAACTAGGAGAACAGGAAAAGAGAAGTATAAGACACTGATAACCTTGTAGAACTCCTAAATTACTGCAAAATTGCCTGTTTTGAGACTGTTATGTAGAAGAATTTTAACTTTCATATTATTTGAGACATTTTTGAGGATTTCTTACTTGCAGACATATAATACTTAACTTGAAGAACAGGTAGCTCTTAAATTTCTGTGAAAATGTAATTTCCTTGAGGAATTTTAACTTGTACCATACCACCTTTGCACATAAAAGATCATCAGTGTCCTGGATTTAAAAAGTTTTTTCCTACTCTTTTAGTTCAATATAAATAGACAAATCTGTTCTTAGTAAACATTTTTTTTGTGAGCTAAGAAGTAAACCATAAGAAAATAAGAAGGAAACAGAAATACCTGCATCAAGATTATTAGAATTCAGAGAACTGGCGGAGTCAAAATCACCTTCAGTTACAAAAGCTAACTTCTCTAGATCAGCAAGCTGGCTTTGAATTGAGATGTGTCTCTCTGCAAGAAAATTTTAAGAGTTAGAAAATCAAGTTTTAACAATTTAATTTCTATTTTTATTTCATTATATCACATGTAAGTTTACTTTTATTTCCTGTAACATAGTGTCCTAGTACCAGTTTAGTTTACAAAATCACTAAGTGCTCCTCAAAGTAAAAAAGTTGGAGAAGACTCCAGTGCATAACTTCACAGCTTTCACACTGTAGCTAGTTAATAATATTCTACAAAAGTTTCTGTCCTATACAAAATACTAAAAAAAAGAGCAATGTTTCTTTGTCTTCAAAGAAGACAATTAATTTCTGTATCATAGAAATTAATGTTAATTTCTAACTTTACTATAAGGCAAGATGAATACCAGAGGTAGAGATGATTGGAAGCATACAGAAGAATGAGTAATCTAACAACTGAGAACATTTTACTGAATAAGTGGCATTTGATGCTTAAGATATGAATAGAATTTCAATTAATTAGAGATTTGGTGACTGGCTTTATAAACTGAAAATAATCTCATAAGGAAACCATGTGAGAAAAAACATATAGCCACTCCTATCCAACTCTTGACTAGAAAATAGTTATGTTTGGGAGGGTGGAGTATAAAGAAAAATATGTACCAAAATCCATAGCATAGATTATGAGAAGCATGAAATTTATGTAAGTTAATATGGACTTTATTCTTCAGACAATAATGTTGTTCTAGGTTACTGAGTCTTTTAAAAATACATTTAACATATTCTTTTTTTCAGTTTTTTGAGACAGGGTCTCACTTTGTAGTTCAGGCTGGCTCTGAGCTCACTATGTAGTCCCAGGATAGCCTCAAACTCAGCAATCCTCCTGCTTCTGCCTCCTGAGCTCTGGGATTACAGGCATGAGCTACCATGCCCAGCATTGTGGTATGGGTACTGATTGCTGGTGGGCATGAGTCACCATGCCCACTATTGTTGTACGTGGTTACCAGGGACCTTGAGCTTGCTAGGATGGGGCTGGAACCACTGAGCTAAATCTCTGGCCCAACATATTCTTAATAAGGAATAGTGGGATGGATCCCCTAGGGCTGTTAAACCCACTACTGATTAATATAAATGGACAAAATCTGAAAGTGAGGTACAATGGGATATAGGTATTTATAAGAGAGGCTAAATAAAAAGAATTAAAAAGGCAAATCAAAAAGAGTAGAATCAAGTCAACAAAGAAGCCACAGCAGAAGTCTGGAAAAGAGAAATGTCCAATATATGTAGTACAGTTGCAAGGATTAAGAAAAGACTACAAAGTATATAGAAAGAATCTAGTGACCTTCAAAAATGGTGGAACAGTGAAGTTTTTAGGAGTAAAAATGAAGATGGAAGAGGAAATACTGAAAAATCAATGTTACTTTTTCACAAATTTTGGCACTTCCACCTGTCTTCCTCCGTTGAAATTCACTCACTTGTATAATTTGAGTACATTTAGATTTCCTTATAAAAAAGCAGTAAGAAGGCTCATGCTATGCTTTATTCCTTTTTCTGATAGTCTAGTGAATAACAGAAGTTTGTTAATTTAAAAAAAATCATTAGACTTTTGGCTGCAGTAGCACTATATTAATAATCCTGGAATTTAACTTAGTACTGTCATATATTCCTGCTCAAGTTTGTTAAAAGATGATTTTCCACTTTATTTTTGGATGAGCAAAAACAAAGAATTATAAATATTGGCTAACTTCTTACACTAGGTACTGTTTTAATGGCTTTAATGAGATATAATTTCAATAACTAGGTACAATTTTTCCACTTGAACAAAAAGTTTTAGTTAGTTGTGGTGGTACATGCCTGTTATCCTAGCACTTGGGAGGCTGAGGAAGAGAGATGGTGAGTTCAAGGCCATACAGAGAGATCCTGGGTCACAACAGACAAAAGAAAACAAAAATTTGGAGGTTGCTAAATTAAATACTAATAGTTAAGAAATGAATCCACACAGCCAGGTGTGGTGGTGTATGTCTGTAATATAAGAAGTTTGAGAGGTTGAGGGCAGAAGGTTTGAAAGTTCTAGCCCAGCCTAGGGAAACTTAGTGATCTGGTGAGACCCTGTCTCAGAATAAAAAGGAGGGGTGGTGGTGGCTGGAGATGTAGCTCAGGGCAAAGACTCTAGGTTCAATCTTCAATTTAAAACAAACAAAAAGCCATGTATATAAACCAATTTGTCACATTTGCCTTTGCTTTCATAGTTCAAAGACATATATATGAAAACAAAATGCATAGTACTATGTAAAGACATGCTTACTGAGGGCTGGGGATTTAGCTCAGTGGTTTTGACATCTGCCTGCCAAGCGCAAGGTCCTGAGTTCACTCTCTGGTACCACATACCATAATGCCCGGTGTGGTGGTTCATGCCTGTTATCCCAGCACTTGGGAGGCAGAGGAAGGAGGATTGCCATGTGTTTGAGGCTTGCCTGAGCTATATAGTGAGATCAGGCCAGACTGAACTACAAAGTGAGAACCTTTCTCAAACAAACAAACAAAAAAAAAAGGAAAAGAAAAAGACATGGTTATTGAAATTATTCTAACTGCTAAATACTATAAAATAAGAGATGGGAGCCAGTAAGTTATAAAACTGAAAATCCTTTCACTACTGAAAACTGTCAAAGATTTGTCTAAAAATTTGTAATATGGGGCTGGAGATTTAGTTCAGTGGTTCTGGCACCTGCCTCGCAAGCACAAGGTCCTGAGTTCCCATCCTGGTAACCACATACAATGCTGGGCATGGTGACCCACGCCCACCAGCAATCAATACCACATACCACAGTGCTGGGCGTGATGGCTCAGGTTTGTAATCCCAGCACTCGGGAGGCAGAGACAGGAGGATTGCTGAGTTGGAGGCTTGCCTGGGCTATATAGTGAGCTCAGGGCCAGCCTGAACTACAAAGCGTGACCCTGTCTCAAAACAAAACAAAAAAAGAACCACAATTTGAGGGTCAGAGATTTAGCTCAGTATAATTTGAGGGCCGGATATTTAGCTCAGTGGTTCCACTGCCTGCCTAGCAAGCCCAAGGTCCCCAATTCAATCCCAGTAACCACACACGATACCAGGTATGGTGACTCATGCCCACCAGCAATCAGTACCACATACCACAATGCTGGGTGTGGTGGCTCATGCTTGTCATCCCAGCACCTGAGGCAGAGGCAGGAGGATTACCTGAGTTCAAGGCTTGCCTGGGCTACATGGTGAGCTCAGGGTCAACCTGAACTACAAAGTGAGATCCTGTCTCAGGAAAAAAAAAAAAAATTGTAATATGCCTATAAGCATCTCTAAAATCATTTTCTGATTGAACAGAAATCCAATAATCTATATTTAAATTACTCAACTTGCATTATGTAACAGTAATAACACAGAAGTTAATAAACAAATATTAAATTAGATGAGTCCAAGATGCTAGACTTATAGCTTATTTTCTCAATTTTCAATTCCATTTCAGCTATACCATTTTCATTGCTTACTTATGACTGATTTTAGAGAACTAATTAGATCATCTCAAAATAATTTTTAAAATGTGATTTATATATATTATAGTTCTTAATCTTTACATATATCCTAGTAAAACGTCATCAGGTTTTTCACACAGTATACATTCTTCAAATCACTTACTATTAAATCTTTCCAAACTATGTTGAGCTTATTTTTAATGGTGGGGAGATACTGAAAGCACCTTCCTAGAATATTACCTAAAGCTGAACCACTTCTCATTAATGTAAACAGCCACAATTTCCAGGTGAGGTGAGGTAGGAGGCCACTTATTCAGAAAAGTGTAACATCTACTCATCTACCATAGCTGCTGTTGAAGAATTAACTGGCTTTATTCTGTACCTGCAAGCTCTTGATTTCACATGATGACAGGCCTAAGGCACGCTGATTTTGTATATCCCCCAGCCTTACTCTTTTTAGTAGTTATTTGCTGTTTTAAAACAAAATAATTAGGACTATAGGAGTGTTTTATAAACATTAAACTTGAAACTTGGCCTAGAAGTAGTAAAGTTGATGAATTCTTTTACTTCAAGTGGTAATTCTGAGAGTACCAAGGTCAGTTTATGGACTAAACAATAATTTGAAAGAAGTTGCTAAGTCTGTCTCCGATCTAACATTTTAAAACGTTCAGGCAATCCTTAAGTGTTAATTATCAACCTTTTAAATTTCTGTATGGCCCAATAAACCACCACTTATAAAACATGCAAACACATTCGGGGCACATAATATGGGCTATTAATTTTCAACAGTCGAGTTCTGATGGAGTACAAAACTCTACTGGTATTTTTGTGTGAGGGAAGACACTGGCTCTTTCCCAAACAACTCATTAACTTCAAATTCTTTTTGGAAGCAAGTGTCTAAAGAAAATGGAGTAAGACAAGCCCATGTCTTCTTTGTGTATGTCCAGGCAGAAAAACTAGTTGACAGTAATGGTTTTTAAATTTTGGCAACTAGGATCCTACAGGTTTCCTCGGTTTATTATGTCACATTTGCAGAGTTAAGCTGAGAAGACTGGACTGAGCGGGAAACTACCAAATTATGTGTTAACTACTTGTATTTGTACCATAAAAGCATCTTTTCACGAAAAAGTCCTTAACCTGATCGTTCACTTCTATCTCGCCGCACCTCTGGCCTTCCTCTTTCTTTTCTTTCACTGGGTTGTCCTTGAGGTTTATAGTGGTGCCTTCTTCCATTCTGGAGCCCAGTTTTACCCTTACCCGCTACACCAGCCCCCCCGCCCCCTCATTTCGTAAGCCTGTCTTTCTCCATAAACCATCCCGGGGGGAAAGGGCCTCCCCTACTTCCCGGTAAGGCGCACTTTCTCACTTCTCTGCGGCAGAAAGATTTTGGCCTCCTGCACTTACGGCTTTCAGCCTCCTCAGGGGCAGAGGCAAGGGACGGGGACAGGGCCGGAGCCTGGGCAAGGGCTGGGGCTGAAGCCGAGGCCGGAGTCGGAGTCGAATCTGGGGCCGGAGCTGGGACCCGAGCCGAGTCCGGGGCCGGGGTCAGGACCTGGGCCACCTCCTCCTTCTCCAGGGGTAGCAGCTCCTCCTCCGCCATGTTCTCCATAGTTACCGCCTCCGCGCTAGGCCCTCCCGGGGACCGGGAGGGGGCTCACGGCGGGGTGAGAGTGCTGACGTGAGTGCCCACAGGGCTAGATCCAAGAAGTAAGGAAGAGAATGGGGCGGGCAGGTTGCCTTCGACAGACAAAAGACGGAGAACCAGAAACCAAAACCTGTCAAGAGAAAAATAGAAACCCAGAGGCAGCTATTCTAGAATCCGTCGACTTCCCTTCCCCCAGGCGTTACGACGCCACCACAGACTGCGCAGACGTCAGGACGGCGTCCAATGGGGTGAGAGAATTCCTTCTTCACTTTGTCTCAATTCCAGGGGACCCTGCCGAACACAACCGAAACTACATCTCCCAGGGTGCATCGCGCCGCACGGGGGGAGCAAGCATCAAATTCGCGGAGGAAGCACCTGAAGGTCTACAGAAGCGCCCTGGAGCGTTATCGCGGTCGTCTGGCGCAGAACTACATCTCCCAGAGGGCAGCGCGCGCGGAGGGGTCTTTCCTGTGTTTTGGCACGGTGGAAGCAGCACCCAAGACTATGCTGCTAAGGTAAGGGCTTGGGGAGTCTGTCGACTTTTCTGTGGACAGGGTCGCCCTAGTCCCGATCCCAAGTACCGTTATGGGCGCCGGGCTTTATGAGGGTGCCTCGAGAGTCACTCGAGTCTGGGCGGGGCGAAACTGGGAGCGGACCCGGGGTCGGCCTCGGAGAATGGAGGTGTGGTTCGGCAGTTTCTGAAGGGTGTCTGCGGGAGCGCTGGAGCCGGGCAGCGCAGGAGCTCTGGACCAGATTGGTTGTCGTTTTGACTGACTGGGAGTTGCTGCCCACTCTTCATTTCGCATTTCCGTTGTTTTAATTTTTGTTTTAGCCTTTGGTCTTAACAGTATGAGCGGAACTGAGGTGCAAACGTCCCTTACATTACGGTAGTTTTGCCTTCTTCTTAGGCTCCCTTCTCTTCACGCTCGGTAGCGGGGATGGAACCTACTGTCTTCACACTGAGCTACATTCTCAGCCCTTTTTATACTTCGACTTTTTATTTTTGAGACAGGGTCTAAATGGCTGAATCGCCCACGCTGAGCTTGAACTCGCGATCCTCTGGCCACATCCTCCCAGAATGCTCCACCTTGGTTTTTTTTTAGGGTTTTAATAATAAGACCTGTGAGTGTGTTGAATTTCGGGACTCAGAACTGGTTGTTTCCCCAAGGTATATGTATATGGTCAGTGTGTTTCCTGTCCCTCACACTTTTCTTACCTGTACCGTCTTGCTGTGCTTCCTCTCAGGATTCACTCATTCCCCCCCCCGCCCCCCGCCAAAATTTTGAGTTTTCTGTTTACCTTGCTTGGTTCTGGCCTGAACGTTATAAGCAGCAGGAAGGAGAGGGGAACTCTTACTATCAGGTGTCCTTATCACCACACATTGCTGTTTTCTTCTATAACAAAGCTGAGGAGTGCCTCTCTTACTAGTCTATGTCTTATTTCAGAACGAAGAGGA
>PVIC010037906.1:0-17863 GCA_004025085.1 Thryonomys swinderianus | reverse complement strand
CTCTCTCTTTCTCTCTTTCTCTCTTTCTCTCTTTCTCTCTTTCTCTCTTTCTCTCTTTCTTTCTTTCTTTTTCCAGGGTCTCACTTTGTAATTCAGGCTGGTCCTGAGCTCACTACATCGCCCAGGCAAACCTCGAACTCAGCAATCTTGCCCCTGCCTCCCGAGTGCTGGGATCACAGGCGTGAGCCACCATGCCCTGCATTGTGGTGTGTGGTACTGATTACCGGTGGGCGTGAGTAACCACTCCCGGTATTTTTGTATTTGTTTACTGGGGATCAAACCAGGGACTTTGCATTTGCTAGGCAAATGAGCTAAATCTCTGACCCCTTGATGTTATTTCTTGTACATTAGGGTTCTGTTCAGAAGGTATTTGCCTATGCCTTAAGAGTTTTATCTATTTTATCTTACATCAGGTTATTTCAATAGTTAAATCTTCTATATATTTTGATTTTAGTTCAGTACATGGCGAGAGATAAGGATCTACATTCAATCTTTTGAGTGTGGAGAGAGAGTTTTCCCAGCATCGTTTGTTAAAAATGCTATTTTTCCTCCAGCATGTGTTTTTGGCTTCCTTGTCAAAAATCAGGTGACTGAATGTGCCTAGAATTTTTTTCTGCATCTTCTATTCTGCTCCACTAACTTACTGGTCTATTTTTGTGCCAGTACCATGATATTTTCATCACTGTAGCTTTGAACTATAACTTGAAATCTGGGATTGTGATGCCTCCTGCTTTGCCTCCTGATATTCAATATTGTTTTGTCTAATTCTGTGAGTAATGTTGTGGGTGTTTTGTTATTTTTTGTATTTTTTTACTTTCGGTACTGGGGCTTTTAAACTCAAGACCTCGTGCTTGCCAGGTAGGTGTGGCACCACTGATGTGGTATTTTGATTAGGATAAATCTATATATCATGTGGAAGATGGCTATTGTAATGATATTGGTTCTCCCTATCCAGAGACAGGGGATATCTTTTCATTTTCTGATTGCCCTGCAGAGTGCCATAATTTTTGTGATACAGGTCTTTCACTTCCTTTTGTAGATTAATTTCTAAGTACAGTGGTACCTTGATTCATGAACACTTTTGTTTGCAGTTTGCTTCACAAACACAAGCATTTGGCAAAACTGTTTTCGTTTGTGAACTCTGCGAACACAACCACAATCATCTTTCCAGCACAAACATGACCATGACCACCTTTTCCAGAATCATGGAAAAATTAAGTTTGTAAACCAAGGTACCACAGTATTTAATTTTTGTGGATGCTATACTGAATGCTATTATTTTCCTAATTTCTCTCTCAGTGGGTTCATTATTGGCGTACTGGGATGCTATGGATTTTTGTGTGATTTCATATCCTGCTACCTTACTAAATTTATTAGTTTTAGGACTCTTGTGCTAGAACTTTTTGTCTTTTATGCAAAGGATTTTGTCATTTGTGAATAGGATTAGTTTGATGTCCTCCTTTCCTGTACATATCTCTTTTACTTCTTTCTCTTGCCTGATTGCTCTGGCTAAAGTTTAATGTACTATGCACTAAAGACATCCTTAACTTGTTCCTGATTTTAGAGGGAAATCTTTCAGTTTTCTCCATTAAATATTGATGTTGGCAGCAGGTTTGTCATAAATGTCTCTCATCAGATTTAGATAAGATCCTTTCATACTTTTTTCTTCAGTGTTTGTATCTTGGATGGATGTTGATTTTATCAAAAGTTTTTTCTGCATCTATGGAGACGATCATGTGGCTTTTGACTTTGCTTCTATTTATATGATATATTACATTTATTGATTGCCATATATTAAGTCATCCTTGCATCCCTGAGATGAAACTTACTGCATCATGATGTATGATCTTTTCAATAATAGATTATTGCATTCTCTTCACCAGTATCTTCTTGAGGAACTTTGCATTTATGTTTATTAAAGAGACTGACTTTAAGTTTTCTCTTTTTAATTACTCCTCCAGTTTTGGAGTCAAGATAATTCTAGTTCAAGGAATAGATATTGGTGATACTCTTTTTCAGTTTCACTAAAGGATTTGAAAAGTATTGATATTATATCTTTCCTGAAGTTCTTGTGGAATTCAGTGGGAAATCCATCAGGTTTTAGACTTTTCTTAGTGGGTTGTTTTATTACAACTTTAATTTAACTCCGTTATTGATTAGTCAGGGTTTTTATATCTTCTTGGTTCAGTTTTGGTAATTCATATCTATCTAGAAATCATCTGTTTCTTCTATATTCTCTGATGTATAGGAGTATAAGTTTTCAAAGTAGTTACTAATAATAAGCTTCTGAATTTTGGTGGTATCTATTGTGATTTTGCCTTTTTTACTTTTTTTTTTTTTTTTGAGACAGGGTCTCGCTTTGTAGTTCAGGCTGGCCCTGAGCTCACTATGTAGCCCACGCAAGCCTTGAACTCAGCGATCCTCCTGTCTCTGCCTCCCGAGTGCTGGGATTACAGGCGTGAGCCACCACGCCCAGCACTGTGGTATGTGGTATTGATTGCTGGTGGGCGTGAGTCACCACACCCAGCATTCTATGTGGTTACCGGGTGAACTCAGGACCTTGCGCTTGTGAGGCAGGAGCTGGAACTACTGAGCTAAATCTCCGCCCTACCTTTTTTACTTTTAATTGCATTGATATGGGTCTTTTCTTTCCTGTTTTTGGTAGCATTGGCTAAAAGTTTGTCTATTTTGTTTAGTCTTTCAAAGAACAAGCTCTCTGATTCATTGATGTATGATATGCTGATTACAAGTACAGTGTTGTACAGTATATCTCTAGAGATTTTTCATCTTGCCTGAGACTTTACGCATGTTGATTAGTTAACTCTTGTCTCTACTTCTTCCTGCAGCCATGGCAACCACCAGACCATTCTCTGATCTTAAGAATTTGACTATTTTAGATGTATCATTTTTAAAACTTTTATTTTGAGTTAGGATCTCGCTAAATGCTGGGCCTGACCTCAAACTTGTGCTCCCCCTGCCTTGGTGTACCAAGCACCTGGAACTGCGAGTGTGTGCCATCATGCTCAGCTACCCTTTATGTTTAAAGGCTACTAAACGTATCTTTGCATGGATATATTACAGTTTCCTGTAATTGATTTAGAATTTTTGTCAGTACTTTGACTTTAAGAGAATATCTTAGGCTCACTATAAATATAAACTGGTAACTTGCTCTGCTACCCTCAGCCCTTGCTTATGATATTTGTCAGTCTCTGCTTTGTACTAGGGTATTGCTGCTACCCCTTGAAGAAGGGGCCATGCCTAATGACCTCTTTTCCCTTACAACACCTATCACTGCATATAATTAGTATGCATTGGTTGTTTAAGCCTTTTTCTCTGCATCCCATACATTAATCCAGATTTGGATTCTAAGCACCCACAAAATGCAAGGATGCCCCTTCTGAATGTGAATGGTCATATATAACATCATCAACGCAAGGCAGAGATTCCTGCTGCTACAGAAATTAGAGTTCTGAACCTAGAGCAAAGATCTGAGTGAAAGTCGTAAATCCTTTGAGAAAGCAAGAAGTCAGTCCCCTGCCTCAGTTTCCATATTCATTGAGCAATAAAACACAAAGCTATGGTCAGAATTTCTTTCTACTTATTTATAACATATTTCCTTACCTTGAAACAAAGGCCCAGAGAATAAGAGAACAGAAGTAACCCTACATTTTTATGACTCAGAAAGTCTGCAGTCATCTTAAACACCATGTTTAGCTAGTCTGGAACAACTGAATCTTCTCCTACCTTCAAAGGAGAGGAAAAATACAGAACTGACTCTTTTAAAATTCTGTGTCACAAATACGCCCAATTATTATGCCTCAATTAAAAAAGAAAAAAATGTCCGTGAGGCCCTCGCCCAGTCAAAATGGACACATAGCTGCTGACTCGTACCTGGGTCAGCTGTAAGCCCACAGGTGACTGCAGTCTGAGGCTAGACACCGAACCCCTCCCTCCGGGGGCCTTCTCTACTGCCACCCTCAGTCCCTTCCTGCCCAACAGTACAGAGTTTGTACAAGGTCCATGTTAAGAACTACCACATAATCCAAGGGAGTAACACCAAGTCTTCTTTCAGCATCCCACACTCCCTGAGCTTTCTAAAGCACCCAAGGCATCTCAGAATGAAAAGAGTAAGCCCCAAGCTGAGGAAATGAAACATCATCAAAGGATGAAAAATAAATCATCTGTCACCCTGTAGGACCAGGGTGAGAAGAGGCCAGAAAATACCCAGAGGAGAACGGAAGTCAGTGGTCTCCTTGACTAAGAAAAGGAACCAGGAGCAGGAGAATACATATAAAAACCCCAGGCTATAGATCAACACAATAAAATGTTGATTAACTAACTCTTCTCTCTACCTCTTTCTAAAGCCATGGCAACCTAGGAATTACTATCCTAAGAGCTACTGAGCCCTGATGTGCTAACTCTCTAAACCCTGGGACTCAAGTGTAGTTACTAAAATCAGCCAAAACTCAACTAAGAATCTTTCTGTAGATAAACTACACCCTAGCTTCTGCATGGCCCAGAAGTCATAAGGTAACATCATGGAGACTGATCTATATGTATAGAGTAGTTCCCACAATGCTAGAGTCTGGATCTTGAATGTTCCCAAAGGCCATGTTTTGGAGGCTTGGTCCCCAGTTTTGCATTCCTGGGAGATGGCAGAGGCTTTGGGAAGGCATCCTAGCAAGAGGGTTTTGAGTCGTTAGAGGTTTCCCTGAAAGGGGGTTATTCATTTGCTTCCTGGCCAGTGAGTGGTTTTGCTTTATCACACATTCCACTATAATGTACTGTCTTACTACTGGTCCATAGCAATGGAGCCAAAGGATTATGAACTGAAACCTCCAAAACTAAGCCAAAATAAACCATTTTCTTTATAAGTTGTTGTCTCAGGTGTTTTGTTATAGTGATGGAAAGCTGAACCATATACACAGTAAACAAATGTAAACAATGCTTGCATTCTTTTCACTATGCAGGGACAAGATATTAATCTTAATAAGGACTACAGTACTTGCAAAGATAAACCCATCAATCTTGAGAAGTTGGAAATCATTCTGGATGGGGACAGGTGGAGAGTAGAAAGCCCTGCTTCTCGTTTTGGAGTTTTATGTTGATGAGATCAGTCCCTCACAAGACATAAAGTTCTTGACAGCACCTTCCAGCCACACTAGGGAGCAGGAACAGCTAAAATGCTCCCCAGACACCTGTATCTTTTTCATCTCTCCCTCTGGAACCTGTCATTCCAGTTTAATAATAAGAAAAACATTAGACACATCCTATGGGACATCCTATAAAAGATCTAATTAGTATTCTTGAAACTGTCGAGATCCTCAGAAACTAGGAAGTCTGAGAAAATGTGAGAACCAAAGGAGCCAAAGCAGAAACCATAGAGAAGATCCTCCCACACCGATCTCCCTCAAGTACCTCCCATTGGCTGAAGCCAGCCAGAGCTGGATTGGGCAGGAGCTGGAGAAACATAACATTCATCCCCCAACCCACCCTTGATGTATGATAGGAAGCAGAGCAGAGGCCCAGGGCAGGCACACCTACCTCAGAGAAATGGCTTGTTCCTTGCTGTATGCTTTACATAACTGCATCAGGCTGTGTCTGTCTCTGTCTCCAGCTCCAAGCACATTGCCTGGTGTATGGTTTACATTCAAATATATGTTAAAGGGCCGGAGGGTTAGCTCAGTGGTTCCAGCGCCTGCCTCACAAGCGCAAGGTCCTGAGTTCGATCCCCGGTAACCACAAACAATGCTGGGAGTGGAGACTCATGCCCACCAGCAATCAATACCACATACCACAGTGCCAGGAGTGGTGGCTCACGCCTGTAATCCCAGCACTCGGGAGGCAGAGACAGGAGGATTGCTGAGTTCCAGGCTTGCCTAGGCTACATAGTGAGCTCAGGGCCAGCCTGAACTACAAAGTGAGACCCTGTCTAAAAAAAAAATATATATATATATATATATGTATGTATGTATGTATGTATGTATGTATGTATGTGTGTGTGTGTGTTAAAACTGCATAAAGCAGTTAACTCCTGTTTTTAAGATGAGGAAACTGAGGTTCAAGGGAGCTAAAAACATGCCCCAGTGCACAAGGCTCTGAGAGAAGAGAGATTTTGTCTTTGCAGGACAAAATCAGTCTTTCTCCTGCCAACATCATGATTTTTTTTTTCCTTGGGAAGGGTATGCTGGAGTTTGAGCCCAGGCTCTATGAATTGAGCTACATTCCCAGCCTTTTAAAAAAAAATTAAAAAAAAAAAAACCTTCCAGATAAGGTCTCACTAAGTTGTTCAGGCTGAGCTGGAACTTGAGACCCTCCTGCCTCAGCATTGCAGTGTTGGGATTACAGGTGTGCAACACCATGCTTTTGTGCAGAGCAGATAAAACTGTAGGAGGCTGGGGATTTAGCTCAACTAGTACTGCACCTGCCTTGGAAGCACAGGGACCTGAGTTCAATCTCTGTACCATCAAAACAAAACAAAACTGTAGAAGAGAACAACAGGAAGAACAGCAGATCCCTGACAGAGCTAGAGGAGACAATGAGTCAGGGAAACCACAAACATGGGTAGAACCAATCAGAATAAAACCAGTATAACTCTCTGGCCTGCACACACTGAGCTCTGAGTGCTGAGGCCAGTTACCAACACAAAGGCAGCTGTGTGGGTTTCTGGTGTACAGAGGAGGGAGGCATCAGGGAAGGGCACGCTCTCTCCTGACTCCAGGAAATGGGCTTGCTCCCCTTTGTAGCCCTACATCCCTTCAGAGATGGTGACTGGATATAAGGATGGCTTGACATAAGCAGAACCATGGTATCATCATTTTGCACATAAATCCACCTTCAAAGGAAATTGTGGCCCACAGCACAGCAGGCAAACCTGCCCACACCCTGAGATTAGTGCTCATGTTGCACTGGACATGCTGTCAAAGTTATGAGCTGGCAGCCAGCTTTCATCTCCACAGGGTGGCAGCAGACTGGGTGCACTGGCAGGAAGGAGAGGAAGAACTAGAAGCCTGTGCCTGTTCTCACCACAGTGCCAGGCCTCCTGGAGGCACCTGCTGGCCTGGGACCAGGGATGTCTGTGAGAAGAGCAACGGAACAGCCACTGGCTTTGAGTGTGCTGTTTTGTTTTGTTTTGTTTCAGGGTCTCACTTTGTAGTTCAGGCTGTCCCTGAGCTCACTGTATAGCCTAGGTGCCTCAAACTCACAGCAATCTTCTTGCCTCTGCCTCCTGAGTGCTGGGGATTACAGGCGTGAGCCACCATGCCCTGCACTGTGGTTACTCTGGATCAAACTCAGGACCTTGAGCTTGCGAGGCAGATGCCAGAACCACTGAACTAAATCCTTGGCCCAAGAGAGTGTTATGAAAAAAAAAATCTGTCATCTATCTATCTATCTATCTATCTATCTATCTATCTATCTATCTATCTATCTATCTATTATCTATCTATTCATCCATCATAAGTTTATGTAAATGCAAAATATTTCATTGGAGTTTTCTCTTTGGCCTTGACTTAAACAGGGGCAAATCCATCTACCCCTCCCCCAGCTCTCCTCCCCAGCCCCCTAGTCTGCTGGAAAAGAAGGCTCACTGGACAGTGGTGGAAACTGAGTGACGTGCTCTTGAGTGACTGTGACTGGGCTGTAGTGAGTCCTACATGTTGACAGCGAAGATGGGGTTTCCTATCCAGGACCAACCCCTTGAGTTTATGGTCCATGCTCCTGCCCAGCCCCACATTCAGAAGGGCTGGTTAGTGTTCTGCCTACACTATCTGGAAATCCTCAATGTTTATGTAGCATCTCACATTTTCTTTCTATCTTTTTCAATTGAATTCTTTATTGGTACATTTTATATATAGCTCACAATCACACTCAACTTTGGGGAATTTGTACCAGTATATGTTAATTCTCATTTTTACCCATATCACTACCCATCTACAACCCCCACCCCTTATATACATGCTATTTCTTTTTCTTTCCAAATCATATTTATTCTTTCTCCTCATTACATTCCTCTACCACATTCCCTTTGAATATTTCCTATTTTACAAAAATCTATCATACATTCTAGAACTCATTTACATCTACAGGTTCTCATAGCAGAGAAAAGATACAGTATTTACATATCAGTGATCTATTTATTTCATTTATTAGTGTGTCCTCAAGGTGTACCCATTTGCACATAAATGAATGAATCTTGTCAATCTTTATGGCTGAGTAATACTCTACTTTATAAAAAAACCACATCTTTATCCAGTCTCCAGTTGATGGATATCTGTGTCTCACATTTTCATTTTGCACTGAGCCCTGTAAATTCCTGGTTCTCCTACTATATCTCTTAGAAGCTTTCTTTCAAATATTTCCTACTCTTAACTTCTGTTGTATCTAGAATTCACTGATTTTTAAAGAACACAAACTCATGTTTCAGATATCCAGCAAGTTTGAAACTAAAGCAAAAGCAACACCAGAACTTCACCACAGTTTGAGAAGTACTATTTTGGGGCCAAAGGCGTGCAAAGTTCACAGACTGAGGACAACAAGATGAAGAGTTTACAGGAGAAGCAGCTACACCCAGAAACCTGGAGCCATTGTCCTAAACCCACTGTCACCTGGATTCCAGAAAGTGCCAAGCCCACATGACAAAGACCACCACAGAGACAACTTTTCCTGGGAAGGAAACCCTCCCTCAGCCATGAGGATTGCAGAACTACAGCACCAGGATGGAGATAATGATCAATCAGACCCCACCCCCCAATCCTTGGAAACTGGCCCCCTGCCTTTGTAGGTGGCCATCTGAACCCCTGTATCTGAGTGTACCCCTTCCAACTCCCTGAGTTAGTTTTCCCTATCTTGCCTCTAACTTTCCAATTAATGTTTTTCTATGTAAAAAAAAGAAAAAGAAAAAAGATTCCTGGTTCGAACTCTTTGCAGAGGAAAACTGTGAGATGTAGTCCAGGCCTGAAAGGTCTTGCTGGAAAGGGCTCTCATTGGGTCAAAATATGATCAGTTTTCCCTCTGCATTGGAGGGTCTGGGTCAATGTAAGACTTAGCTCAGTGGCACCTGAGTCGCCCTAGATGTGTCTCAGGGACAGAAAGGCTCCTTCTGGAACAGAAAACTTGGCAAGGCCCCTGTCCAGTCTGCTGTCCCCATGGCAAGAGTTGTCCTTGCATGGTCACCTCTGATGGGTCCCTCCAGCATCCAAGGTCACAGGGTCAGCCACAGTGCCCCACATACCCCAGGTGACATCATCTGTGCCAGAATATGGCACACACAGCCCATCGCCAACTCAGAGAAGGCAGGCAGGTGTCCAGCCTCCCCAAAGTTGACCAAGAAGCCAGAGGAAGCTGGCAAAGTGCCGCTCACCTGGCCACTACATGCCTGATGATCTCACACTGCCTGTTCCAGATCACAAACCGAGTGAACTGCGCCCCCTGGTGGAACTCAATGAAACCATCTGTGAGTTAGGTGTAGTTACCGAAACCAATTTTTCCCAGTGAAAGATAAAGACATAGCCACAAAAAGGTTCCTTTTGAAAGGTTCCTTGAGGTTGAGTTTATTCTGGAAAATATGACTGGATGACCCCCACTGTTAGAGTGGAAATGATAATATTGAGGTGACATTGGGAACTTCTCTTCTGTTTATTGGGTTGACTAACAGTGAATCTGGGCTCATGCCCTGATTGTATTGAGGGTTTGAAATTATTGAGGATAAGAATGTGAGTCTTGGCCACACCTGCATTGCTAGCATCTAGCGTCACACCTGGCCGAGGGGACACAGCACTGGCTGGATTCAGAGCCATTCAGGTGCTGGGTCCAGGTTCCCAGTGATTTAATGCAGAACCACGGGACTCACATGTAGTAGGAACTCAAGAAATAGTTGTCAAGTGATGAATTCAGAAACAGCCCTCAGATTATTCTAGCAAATGCCACGCTAGTATCACTCAAACTTACTTATAGGGAGCTACCTTGGCACGAGCAGGGAAGAAGTCATCAGCATGGAGTCCATTTTCTTTACCTTCTTCAAAGCCCTCAAAGAGGCCCTGTCTCACAGGAGGCTCCAGACTGGCCACAAAACCAGCCCTTCTCTCTCCTTCTCACCACAGCTCTTCAGCATGAGTCCCTGTTGCTAAGATAAAGGAACAACTTCTGCATCTTGAGAATCTACAATTTCTCTCTTTATTCCACAGCTTCTGCAGGATATTAGTTTCTCCTGGAGAAAAGGCTTGTACAGACACAATGAACTTTTCCATACAGTATACCAGCACTCGGTGACCTGGGAGAGCAGGTTCATGAGGAAATCCTGGCAGGTGGATTTCTGCGACTTCATGACCCCTGAGGGTTCCTTTGCAGCCGAAATTCAAGCAGCAGGAGGCTCCTACACGCTGGAGCACCAGCGAGGAGAAGCCAGCTCATGCACTCCCCTCTCCGGGTATCCCTGGGCACTGCTTCTTAACTGGGAGGCCACATCCAAACTGCAGTGGACTTCATACCCCGCCCCCATCCTTTTGGGGCTTTCTGGTTTAGTTTTAAAGTTTCACTGGTGATTCTCATTGCCAGGATTTGTCCGAGTCCTTTGCTGTGTTTAATCAGAATGCACAGTGACCTATGAGTGGCCCCAGCACTCGCTCCCGAGTTCATGGGGCTTCTAGGTCAGGTTGGAGCTCAGCGCAATCACACCCATCCTGCAGGAGTGCTGTCAGTGCTGCTGACCCAGAGCTAATAGTGCTCTTATCACTTTGCTTAGCTATTTCAGTGGCAGGGGCTTTTTCCAATGCCACCGATTCCTCCAGTGACTGAGAAGGCTCTTGGAGAATTTGGACTTCTGAGGTACTAGGGACAAGTCCTTTGGTGCAGATTCATAACCCTTTCGGGACTCAGCAGACCCACAGAAAGAATAGCCTGGCACCCATAAATGTATCATATGCTCCTGGGTTCCTTAGCTATTTCTCTTTTTTTTTTTTTTTTTTACACGGAGAGCTCCTCTACCTTTAATTTCCAGTATTTCCTGGAATACTAGAGGTGGCCCTGTTCCTTTCCTCCAGTAAGTCAAGGGTCTCAGGGCCTGCTTCTTCCAGAGAGCCAGTAAGTTTTCCCTGAAATACAGAACAGAAGTTTTGAGCTGACGGTTCCACAGGAGGCCCAGGCCACCCGCCTGCCTTGCAGACACTCACTGCCAGCAGCTGGCTCTTGCCAGCTATGTGCCTTGGACACTCTGGGAAGAGGTCAAACAATGTTTATGAGTTTGGGTTCAGTTTGGTAGTCACTGCCACAGGGCAGCATTGCCTCTTGGCTCAGTCAAGGCCAGCTAAGGAGAACATGAAGCATGTTCCTGTGGTTACTGTCTGCAGCTCCACTCAACATCCAGGCAGCTCAGGACTGCCCTGGCCTACTGTTGCACCTGTGAGGGACCCAGTTAGTAGGCCCAGCGAGTTCAGATTCTAGGCTGTGTGAATTTGACTTGAAACTGAGGATAGTACCAGTAACAAAGGCTTGGACTGAAAATCCTGGGTTTAAATTGCAGCTCTACCTCTTAACAGCTTTGCAGTCTTGTGTGTTGATTTAACCTTTCTCAACTGCTGTTTTCTTATTTGTACAAAGGAGATAAGAAGAGCTATCTTGGGAGGGCTAAACGAGATCATGTGTGGAAGGCACTTAGCACAGCATTAGAACATACTAAGAGCATAATAACTTCCATGTTCAAAACTGAGCTCAATTCCTCCTTCATTCTTTTTTTCCCCTTTTTGGCTTTTTTGAGACAGGGTCTTGGTATGTAGTCCCATTTTACCTTGTGACGCTCAGGCTGGCCTTGAACTCATGACATTCTTCCTGCTTCAGCCTTCTGAGTGCTGGGATTACAAGTATGTGTCACCATACCAGAGGTGTTTTTTTTTTTTTTTTTTTTGAGACACAGTATTACCAAGTTTTCCAGGCTAGTCTCAAACTCCTGAGCTCATTTAATTCTTCTGCCTCAGCCTCCTTACTAGTTGGGAATACAGGTGTGTACCACAGTGCCCAGCTAGAGAGCATTTTAAACTATAAACAAAGATGAGGCAGGAAGACTTGTTTTTCCCTGTGTGTGGAAGTGAATTCTAGAATTGTCATTAATGAATAGGGTCTGGCCAGGAGAAGACATTGTGGGCAATGAGTGTTTCCTGTATCAGAGCAGAGCCAGAAAAAGAGCAAGGAACATTCTGGAAACTGGCTGGAAGATTTCCCCTTGCTGGAGACAGGAAGCTGAGGGTTCTTTCTGTGACTTCCAGCCAGAGAAGGCAGTAGCTCCTGGGCTCCCACGTTTACCCATATTAGAGAGTGTTTACTGAAGGACGCTCCTGGGGATTAAACCTCTCCCCCCAGCTCCACACTGGGCACACAGCCAAGCTGCAGCTCTGGGCTGCCCTGCAAGATGTGTCCTGCTCCCACCCTGTCCTTTGCTTTGGATTTTTCCTTCTATACTGGAGTACCATCCTAGTCCAATCTGTCATTAAGAGTAGAACTTGGATTTTATGTATCCTTGTCCCTCTTTTAGGGGATGGGGAGTATTTTGTTTTCACAAACTTTTGATATGTCTCTATTTCTTAGTAAATGACTTGCCTAAAGTCACAAGATGATAAGTGATAAAGCCAAAAAAATAGGTTTGTCTTTCACTCATCACTTATTGTAGGTGCTCAGCACTAGGCCCTGTTGGAAACCTATGGGAAAAGCCTCTGTGTCTACAGAGGCCAGCACCGAGGGGGCCCAGCAGTCTGGCTTCACCTGTGCTGCAAGTGAAAGCTGGGAGAACTCTTATCCATATTGTTTGCTGAACCTGGGCCCAGCCCAGGAAGTTAACAAGTCCCTGTACCAAAAAAGGGGGCAGGGCCTGGGGATGTGGCTCAGAGCCAAGGCCCAGGTTCAGTCCTAGCACCATAAAAAAAAAAAAAAAAAGTAAAATAAAATAAATTATCCAGGGAATTATTCGGGTAAGGCAGATTTAGGAAACTGTGACCAGTTCCTGCTACCCAGGGGAACAACACAAGAAGGCTTTATAAATATATCCTGATGTGCTGAGGAAAACACTGTAAACCCTAACCACACTATCTCATACTAAAATCAGCATTAGGTTGTTACCTTTCCCTCCAATCCACTAAGGGCACAGTAGCAGAGAGACCTCTAATCTCCCTGGACCCTCAAGAAGGGGAAGTCAGGAGAGTTAAGGTCTAAGAGCAAGGGGGTAATTCTTTTTTTCACCAGTACTGAGAACTGAACCCCCTGAACTACATTCATAGCCCCTTTTCTATTGTTAAATTTTGAGACAGGCTCTCACAAAGTCAACAAGTTGCCCAGGCTGGGCTCGAACTTACCATCCTCCTGCCTTAGCCTCCTACAGTGCTATGACAAGTGAGAGGACCAGACCCAGCTGGAAGGGAGAGATTTTTATAGGGCTGCTCTCAGGCCAGTTGGCATCCATGCCACATTCTGTGTGACTTGGAAAGGTCCAGCAAACGGTGGCTACCGTCAGAGGACACCACTGCTAAAGAGACCAGCTGCCGACTGTGTTCGTCTGAATTCAGTGGGAAAGGGCTGAGGGGTCACTAGGGAAGCAGTGCTGACAGCTACTGTTCCCACTGTTCTCTTAGCAGTCCACTCTGAGGAGCATCTGAACTTTTTCCAAAACCACGTGGATAAGGGAGTTACACCTCATTTCCTGCTAGGATGGAAAATGCTAACCCCCTACCCTAGAAACTGATAAAAATCCTAAGGCCCTGAGGACACGAAGTCTCTGGAGACAAAAATCCATAAGAGTTTCGCAAAAGGCAATCTAGGACCAGTCCAGGGACACTGCGCCACCATCTCAAGCGGTGGTGCCAAAAACTGGTATTTTAAACGTGGCTTACAATAGACCATTTTGGTCACGTGGTTTTCAAAGCCAGTCATTACCTGGCTCCCTCTCGGTAGGACCCACCTAGGTGTGTTTTTCACAGAACGTTTTGTACCCAGCCCGGCTAATCATGGAAGTGTGTCCGGCTTCAAACGACTTGGTTTTAATATTTTTTCTTCGTAATGTAAAATTAGAGAAAGAATTTTAATATAAGCGTTAAAAAATACTGCAGTAATTGCTACTCATGTTGATTTAAAGTGTATGACGACAATGAGAAAACACAGAAGAAAACAAAGTTTCTCTGCCGGTGATCCTGACGTGCACACAGGGTTGAAGCCCCACTGGTCGGCCCGCCACACCGCGAGAGCCGCGAGATGACGGCAGCGTCCCGGCGCGGTCACCGGCTGGGTCGGTCCGCACCACCGCCCGCAGGCTCAGCCCACACCGCCCGGAAACCTGAGCTCCCGCGAGGCCTCGCAGCCCGCACGCCCCATCTGTTTAGCAGAAAAAACACTTTCGGGAAAGTACTAAGATGGGTCTCGGCTAACAATTCAAAACCAGAACCGCCGGACTCCGGGAACCTCAAGATCACTGACGGAGCCGGAAGGGAGCCCCGCCCCCGGGCGCGAGTCCCGCTCGCCCGGAAGCCCGCCGGCCCCGCCCTTCGGACGGACGGGCGCGGAGTAGCAGGGGTGGCCTTCAGCGGCCTCCAGGCCCACCCTCGGGCCGCTGGGTCGGGTTGTCCCGGAAGGAGGCAAAGGGCGGCGGGCGAGCCCCGCCCACCCGCTTGGCGCGCGCGGGAGGCTAGCCACGTGACCGCCGGGGCCCCCGAGCCGCCTCGGCCGCCGAACCCCTCGGCTGCGAAACGTGAGGGGCGCCCTCCCGAGTCCTGCCGCGCCCCGGGCCTCCGCGGAGCCGCCCGCGGTTACATCACCGCGTTATGCAAGAGCCGCGGCTTCCGGCTCCTCCCTCCTGCGGGCTGCGGCCACGAGTCCCGCCGCCTGCGCCGCCCCGGCTTCTCTCCGTCCCTGGGGACCCCCGGCCCGGGCCCGCGGAGGCGCCGGGAATTAGGAAGTGTTTGGGGGACACTGCACGCCCCGTCACGCTGGGTAGGCGCCTGCTCACATTTGGTTACCGAGAAAACCCTGCCGATTTCTCCACTGAATGGGCATTATCAGAACTGGCAGTTTCTGAGTCTCTACGTGTACGCATTCCCCTGCCGGAGCCTCAGGGACAGCTCCCCGCCTTTAGGCTTTATCAGGGGCGGAGCAGGTCGGTAGCAAGCTCACAGGCAAGCATGCAGCCCCCAGAGAAGGCCTCGCGCTCCCACGTTGATACTCTCCAGACTTTTGCCACGAATGGTGTCACTTCATGCAGTGCCGCGGCGGGGAGGGCGGGTCCCGATTTCCCAGATCTTCACCACTCTCAGCCTAAATCCAAATAAACCTACAATAGAAGTAGGATTGCTGTCTCCACCCACGTCTCAGGGAAGTCGATCGGCCGTATTCTCGGCCGTTCTGTAGGTCTCGCACATCCCTGACCACCACACCTGACTTCCGTGCTCGTGAGGGGCGTCTGGCTGCCTAGTGTCCGTTGACTCTGTACAGGTTTATCTAACTCGCCCAGAGACCGAGCACTCTTCCGTATGATTTGCCAAGGCCAACTGCTTCACTGACCTCAGTCCCTAGGGCACAAGATCACTGCCCGCCCACGCACTGGCGGACCTGTCTCTACTTCATAATAACTTTTGAAATAAACTTCCCCTAACGACTTGACCCTCTGTACAGGACCCAGAAGTCCCAGAGCGTTGCTCTTGTTCCTCACAGAGTGATGAAAGGAAGTTAAAATAAGTGGCAGTTAGCAAAACCAACCAGCCTGGTGTGACTTTTGATGCCTGTGCCTGTTGGCTAGGAGAATATTTCAGATCTCCAGTTACACATTCTGCTTTGTGTATTTGGCTTTGTGTCAGCAACGGGAAAGATGCCAGTCTGGTACAAATCTCTCACCTCCTCAGGAAATGTGCATTTGGTTCAGAGAGGGAGTGAGAAATAATTTTGAACGACAAGATCCTTAGGGGAGCATCGAAGTTCCTTGAAGTAATGAGGGGTTGTGGAATTCTAGCCCTCTCCATTAGCTGTGTGAACTTCACGCTACATACACTCAATCTTGTTTTTTTTTTAATTGGTGAAATGGGAATGATTACACTCCATGCGGTTGCTGGATGATTAAAAGCATTATTATAAAGAGCTTAGTTTCATGCAAGGTGATCAAGAATGTTGCTCTCAAATTTTCTTACAGCAAAGCAGTATAAATGTTCGGCCAGTGCAGGAAGTGTTAAATATTTAGCTCATCTTGACATAAGTGGGAAGAGAAGTAGGTGTGGAGTAAGAAATCCATGGCTTCCTGCATAACAGATATGTGTGATGGGGAGGCAGTGTCCTTTTGTACACATTCACTGATGATCACATTGCCTTCCACTGATGCTCAGTACCAGTTTCTCTAGCAAAGTTGTCATGGCAACACCAGCTGCCAATGAGATCATGCAAGGCAAGGTCATAATGGCAGTGGTGCCTTAATATTTTACCTGGCAAAGCCACTTAGTATGATGAATAACCATAAATCATAAGCCTGTAGGAAGCCACCGAACACCATTCAGTATATGAGTCTAATGTGTAGTGGGGAGCGGGTAATAGAAATGAAAGTGCAGAGAAAGGAACACAAAGGGAGAGGATGACGCAAAGGATCGATAAGAAGGTCTGTGATGCTGATTCTTGTCTTTCTGAGTGTAGACCATGCCCAGGTCCTGACTCCACCTGTACAGCAGATCAGGACCTGAGCACGAATGAAGGGACTAGCATTGGGCTTTTCCTAATGACAAGAAGGGGTGGGTGGGAACACCGACACCCAGCCTCAATAACACCTCTTATAGAAGAAATACAAGGTGACTGAGTTCTGGAGCTCACACCAGAGGAGGAGAGAAGCAGTGGAGGAGGAAGATGTGCATGGTGGACCCCGCGTCACCCTCCTCCTAGGGAGAGTGCGACCCAGAGGATTTGAGAGGTATGTCCAAGATCACAGGAATTTAGAAAGAAGCAGAGTCCAGTGCTCAGTCCACATGCCACACTTTTAACCACTTTTCTGTAAGGACAGGACATGACCATGGTGACTTCTTGGTTTCTTCTTTCAGTGACTTCTATGGGGCTGAAAACTTTCACAACTATCTCCTCTCCTTTACTGAGCTAAAAAAAAGATCCCAAGGCCAGCCTGGAGTACACAGTGAAATCCTGTCTTAGACCCTGCTTTCAATTCCTTGGCGTATATACCCTGAAGTAGGATTGCTGGATCATGTGAAGATTCTATTTTTCAGTTTTTAAAGGGCTTTCAGAAAGTTTCTCATAGTGGTGATACCATTTTACATTCCCAGCAACGCCTATAGGTTCCAATTTCTCCACATTCTTTTAGTTTTTTTTTAAATAGTAGTTATCTTAATGGGTGTGAGATGGTATTTCACTGTGACATACTTTTTTCTTTCATACTTCAAAATACATTCAGAACTATTCAGGTGTTGCTTCCATCTTGTATTCTTGTTGCCCAGTATATCTTAGTTACACATATACATTCACATGCTTTTGGAAGGACAGTCTGATCCTTCAGTCTATGGTTTTACTGATTTTTTCATTTGATAGTTTTGTAGTGATTTGTGCTGACACATTCCTAAGGACTGTGAAGAATAACATACAAGACACAATCAGGAACTCTGTCCCTTTTGTTGAAGACTCTTAATCTCCCTCAGATAAGTCACCAGAAGTTTCTGTCGCAGCCTTCCTCAAGCATTCTGGTTTGAAGACTAACATAGGGGAAAAATGAAAAGAGTTTTTCAGACAATTTTCTTTCCCAAAAACCTTACTGGTTTTCCCATTTTGGTTCACAGGTGTGTTAGACCATGCCAGTTACAGAAAGCCTCTTTAAACAAATACGTGCCATGCTGGAGGGAGATCTGTCTTTACC